>PVJH01016699.1:0-49787 GCA_004026705.1 Nesogale talazaci
CTGGAGGAGCCACTTGGAGACCTTTGCCAGTGCTGAGATGTTTACACACCACTGGATCCAAATGCATTCTACCCATCTGGCTTGTGGTCATCTTGCATTTGACATCATTGCATGTCTTTTGTGAGTCTGTAGAAGACTTTATAGATTAATATCAGACTTAGGAATTTGGACTGGATTGGGTTGGGGTGTTTTCTTAATTTACAGTTGCTCTTGTATATAAAACTCTTTCTTATCCACATATGAGCATCTATGAATTTGTTTCACTCGTCTACCCAGACTAACACAGTATGCTTAGCAAATAATTAGAGAATCTTAATTATATAAAGATGGGGCCAGTATCAGGACTGGAGGAAGGCTTATTAAAAACCTGAGATATGCAGATGACACATTTTGTTTCCTGAAAGTGAGGAGGAATTAACACACTTGCTCATGAAGATCCAGAATTGCAGCCTTCAGTACAGATTACAGGTCAATGTAGAGAAGACAAAAATCCTCCCAACTGGACCAAAAGTCAACATTATTATCAGCAGAGAAAAGTTTGAATTTATTAAGGAATTAATCTTGCTTGGATTCGCAGTCAATGCTCATGGAAGCAGCATTCCAGACATCAAATAAAGCCTTGCATTGGGTAAGTCTGTTCCACAAGGCCTCTTTGAAGTGTTGTAAAGCAAGGATGCTACTTTGAGGAAGAAGGTGAGTGTGACTCAAGACGTGGTATTTTTCATCGCCTCACATGCATGTGTAAGTTAGACATTGGCTAAGAAGAATCCATGCACTTAAATTATGCTGGTGGTGAAGAATATTTGGTGGATGGCCAAAAGGAAAGTGGATCTGTCTTCAGCAAAGGATGTTCTTTTGAGGCAAGGAGGAGAGACTTTATATCATATACTTAGGGCATGTTGTCAGGAGAGGTCCATTTCTGGAGAAGGATGTTGTGCTCCATAAAGCAGAGGGGAAGTAAGAAAGAAGGTGTGAGGATGGGTTGACAGAATGGTTACAACAATAGGTTCGGACCTAGGAACAATGGTGGGACTGAAGCAGGGCAGGGCAGTGTTTCAGTCTCTTGTACGTAAGGTAGCGGTAAGCTGGAGTTGACATGTTGGCATCTATGAATACAACAGCAGAAGGGCCATTGTTCTTAAGGCTAACGCGAGAAGAGCCGTTTTAAACACTTCCCATACTGCACCAGGGGTGTTGCTGTTAGTGTTCCCCAACTCATGGCAATTTTGCGTCCAATAGCACAAAACACAGCTTCACCAGGTCTTATGCTATGGACAGTTTGTGATCAGATCATTGTGATTCGCCGGGCTTTCCCTGGCTGATTTTCAGAAGTGTACCTCCAGACCTTTCTTCGTAGTCTCTCTAAATCTGGAAGTTGTTCGTCACAATTGCAAACATGACTGCTCCAGGAGAGTCTCTGTCAGACCTTTGTGTGGATTCTGACCGACTGCATCACAGCGGAGAACCGAGCTCGCCGGGTTTTCATGGCGGGAATCTTGCAGGACGATTGCCCGGGTTTCCTCCTGCAATGTTGATGCTGCGTTGAAACTGCCAGCCATTTGGTTAGAGGTCAACCGCAAAATGTTTGCATTACCTGCAAGTAGCAGTAGGATTCCAACCATTGCCCTAGTGACTATTTTCAGTATATAAAAAAAGATATACAGAAAGATAGTCTTTATTTCATGGCGTTAGTAAATAAAACAATAAAAGAGGCACACAAAACTCAACTTATAAGCAACACTTTCAAAATGTTAATGAAAAATGTAAAATAATAACCTCACAAAAATTAGAAAACTGTTATTTAAGATTGCCAGTTTGCTTCTTGATTGGCGTCTTCACTTGCAATATATAGTCTTAGCACATCTGCACCTTGAAGAAGGATGTCTTAATACTTTTGGTGGAATGTCAAGTTGGCGACTCACCGGTGGTGAGTGTCAAGCCTACCAGGCCTCAGCTGGAACATGATGTGCTAAGAGTATATTACAAAAGAGGGAGCAATACAGGTAATTAGGGACATTTTACGCTTTTATTCTTAGTGTAAGATGGATGAGACCTTCAGTAGAGGAAACTGCGATTGCTATTGAGTCAGCTCTGCCTCAGAGTGACCCTGTCGGCAGCAGAACTGAGCACAGCCCAATCCTGACCATCTTCACAAGTGTTATGTTTGAGGCCTTTGCTGTGGCTACTGCATCGTTTTTGTGATGACAGAAGAAACTGAACCCCACGAAAATAATTTATTTCCCACATACACTGAGGTAAGAGGCTCAAAATATGTGGGTCTAATAATGTACCTGAGAAATGACTATTTTCTCCCATTTATGATTTTAAGCAGGCATCCAAGTTCCTACTCTGTTTTAATACCATTTACTCTGTAGGTGCACCAAATAGTATATGTATTTCATAGATAAATGAAATGTATACATTTCATAGATAAATGCTAATGGTTTTATAGAGTGGTATAGGAGGATAGACTGTAGTGGGATGGTTTTAACCTGATTAAAAACCCTTTCTGGCTGTGTAAACCAGAGATTACCTTGTGCTATGGTTGGGTAACTATGTGTGTTCAATCAATGAAGGCAGTGGGCCGAGGAGTTAAAGCAAATGTTTTGTGCAGCCAGCTGGGCTTAAAAATGTGGCAATCCCTGTTGTTTGTTGCCAGTTGGTAGCATTTTTCAAGGAAATTGTCATATTCTGTCAGCATGAGACCACTAAATCATTAAGACTCAACAGCACAGACGGTAACAAAAAGATGTTTTCCTTTGCTATGGATTGAATCATTTTAGGGGAAACTGTTTTCAGAAACTTGAGTTTCATGCCATAAAAATAGCATCTAGCGCACAACAGGTATTAAAAATAGCATTACAACAAAGATCACCATCTCTAGTTAAAGCATTAGACTTCTAATGAAAATGTCAGTGGCCAGAATCCGGTGGAGCAAGATAAAGCTTTCTGCTTCCAAAGATCATATTTTCGGTGGGGGCAGCTCTGCTTAGTCCTATGGGGTCGCTATGAGGCCGAATCCCCTCGAAGGTAAGTTTATTTTATTTTTATCACAATTAAATAAAGGTGAATCGAATCAGAAAAGAGGGCAACTGCAGTTTGTTAACTAGAATTCAATTCAGAAAGCCACGACAAAACCCATTTTAAAAAGCAGGCACTTCTCCCTCTGACCAGCAGGGGTCACTCAATAACCAGAAAACATGAGATTTGCCGTGTTTCCAGTGTGGAACTAAACTAAAACGGTCCCTCTGTGGTAGACCTGGATGCTCTGCGGACATCACAGAAACTTGCTCGCATTCTCCCGCAAAACCATTCCACAGCAATTCTCTTCCCAGAAATAATCTTTTTCAAACGGGGTTAAAAAGTTGGGGAGATCTCAGGGCTAACCCTGGGCTGCGTTTTGAGCAGGGACCTCAAAGAACAGGGTAAGGGGTTCAGTTGGGGTGCAATGAACGAAGAGTGGAAGGTCCCAAAGTGGAGACCTTTCCTAAGGGGCTCACGTGACATGGATATGACGTCCGAGAGCAAGAACACTCTACCCAGACTGGAGTCAGGCTTCCATTACAGTATTTAAGACTGGAATACTAGGGGGGAAAATACTACCTCTCCGCCCCCACCATCACCAGTTCATGATACGGTATGTTTCAAAGGGTTTTGCAAAATGCATTCTTCTAAACATTTCCAGAAAGTGTGGATCATTAGATTTCTCTATTTTTCTGTCAATTCTCAATGCTTCTTTTTCTCTTTAGGGTCGGTCAAATAAGAGCAAGTAAGTACCACATTGATTCTGTCGTTCATGGGGTGGCTCTGGGCTGGACCGGACTCCGTGGTAAAGAAGTTCTGGAGGCTTGTGCTTTGAGACCAATTGGCCTCCTAACGGAAGACTTGCCGTTCACAATCAGCAAATGTTCCTAGAGTGTAAAAGGAGGATGTTTGCTCGGTAAAGAGTTACCGAATCCCTAGGAAGCCATTCTGCGGTGCCCTCGAACTTCGCGGGGCTTGTGAGTGACTCGATGGCCGACGGCGTGGTTAGTTTTATTCGTATCCAGGTCACCGCAAGTCTTCCTGAGCCCAGCCGTGAGCTCTAACTGAGCCTGCGTTCCAGTCTGAACCAGCGAAACACAGTCTGTGATGCGGATCCCATTTCACAGATGGAGAAACTGCGCTTCGCAGACAAGGCAAGCAGAGCCCTGACCTGCCGGAGGCACGCTTCTCAACATGCCTGCTGTTCGACTCTACATCTGGAGCCAGAGAGTACAAAAGGATATTAAAAATCAATTATTCCCTCAGCCGGCTGGTGCTCATCTCCCTTCAGCTGGTCACATGGCCGGTTTTATGTATCTGCCACGAGGAGACCCCGTCCCCTCCTGCCTCTGTTCCCTTCATCTTCGGACAGCTCTGAGTTTCAGTCAGCTGGAAAAGAAATCACACTCAGTTGCTTCTGTTTTAGCTACAGCCTGCACGTTCTGCTCAGAGGGCCAACACATGACAGATTTCTCTTCCCATGACAGGACACCACAGGGAGCGGTCCTTGGGCCAGGAATCTTCTCTTCGATAAATGGGCTTAGCTCCCTTTATCTCCTTTGTGCTTTGTTTTAGGGCTTTTTTTTAACCTTCTTTTAATATTATTTTTTAAAACCTGATATTATTTTCAGCCATCTGAAGGAAGCGCATTTCCGCATGCCCTTTCAAGCTTGTGGTGGCAGGAGCCCAGCAGTTTATAAGTGGTCACATCAGAGAGTTTCACTGGCACTGGATTTCTGTTCTATTTTCCACCACCTGCCCATCATTCTGCCATGCTGTGGTGGCTTGTGTTTTCTATGGTGTTGGGAAGGATGTCACCGGTACTTTATGAGCCGGCAGGTCACCCCGAGTGAGCAGCTATCAGCAGAGATTCTAGACTAAGAAAGGCTCAGAAGAGAGGCCTGGAGACGTGCTCCTAAAATGAGCCAATGGAAATATTATGGATAATAATGCTAGAAACTGAGTCCCCAAGCTAAGAAGACACGACACAGCGACGGCAACAATGGCCTCTTGCAGATCAGTGATTTTGAAGATGGTTCAGGATTGGGTGATGTTTTATTCTGCTTTATTCATAAGGTTGTCATAGGTCGGAGACAACTTGATAATACTGAATGACATATTTCTAGCAATATTTGTTTTCTAAGGAGCCCTAAATTACTATTTTTATAGCTGCTTCCTGTGGGCCCTTAGAGTCAGATAAAATATTTACGATATATGAAGAAAAATAACTCAGAGATAGAATGCAGAAAAAGGCAAACATGTTGTCGTAGTCATTAGGCTGAGTTACAAACTATGGGACGATGCAAATTCTCAAGGCATTAATTGACTTTTTCCCTCATGTCATGTGTTTATGTAGCCTTACAAATTACCGTGAGCATATTAGACTGGGTTGAATTGATAATGTTGTTTTAATGTTCACCCTGGTCTAAGAAGTTGGGATTAAATTACTAGCTTCTTATCGCTATACTTTTATGACAACTAAAATTAAAATTACTTCAGATGTATAGACTATAAAAAACACACACGCTAAAAGCATTATCTTTCTAGGAACAGCTAATGAGTACGATGTTAAAAACTGCATTGCTATCCCGAGAGACCGTTTTGAACAAGTTGGAAAAATAATTAAACATGCAACTGGTGACTGAATTAATGCTTTTTCTTTCTTTTTAAGAGACACTTAGAATATTATATTCAAACAATCTAAACTAAGGTTGAATAAGATGTCTATTCTAAATTACTAAAGTCATTTTATAGGCTTTGAAAAACCACCTTGCTGTGCATGCTTCAGCAGCACAAATACTAAAAGTGGGACCAAACGGAGAAGATTAGCATGGCTCTGCATAAGGATTACATACAAACTCGTGAAGCATTCCATATTATAAAGAAACTAAAACAAAAAACCAAAAAAGACCCCAAATGACCTTGCACTGCCGTCCTCAAATTTCATAAATGGACAAAGCCTATGTGCATATCGTTGCACAAAGATGTCAATAATTTAAAAAATCCTTTTACTTGGGACTCATACAACTCATCGCAATCCATATATAAGTTCATTGTGTGTCAAGCACATTTATACATCCATTGCCCTCATCATTCTCATAACATTTACTTTCTATTGATGCCCTTGGCATTGGCTCCTCATTTTTCCCTTCCCTTCCTGCTCCCCTCCCCTTGATAGTTACTAAGTTATTATTTCTTTGTCATATCTTACACTGCTCAAGGTCTCCATTCACCCACTTTCCCATTGTCCATACCCAAGGGAACAGGT
Source organism: Nesogale talazaci (assembly GCA_004026705.1). Lineage (NCBI taxonomy): Eukaryota > Metazoa > Chordata > Mammalia > Afrosoricida > Tenrecidae > Nesogale > Nesogale talazaci. The sequence goes on from PVJH01016699.1 coordinate 6,293, forward strand.
TATATGTAGATGCTTATAATTGGTTCCCCCTTTCTACCTCACCTTCTCTCCACCCTCCTGGTATTGCCACTCTCACTCCTGGTCCTAAAAGGATCATTCTCTCTTGGATTTCTTATGTTTCTGGCTCCTGTCTCTACTAGTGTACATTCTTTAGTCTAGCCAGATTTATATCCAGGCTTGGGATCAGGAGGGTGAAAGGAGGAAGCATTGAAGGACTAGAGGAAAGTTGTATGCTTCATCATTCTACACTGCACTGTAACTGGTTTGTCTCCTCCCTCTGACCCTTCTGTAAGAGGAAGGTTGTTATCTACAGATGGGCCCAAACCTGTACTCCCCCTCATGTACAATAATCAATTATTATTTCTTTGATGCCTGATACCTGATCCATTTGACACCTTGTGGTCACACAGGCTGGTGTGCTTCTTTCATGTGGGCTTTGTTGCTTTCGAGCTAGATGGCCACATGTTTATTTCAAGCCTTTAAGACCTCAGATGCTGTATCTTTTGATTGCTGAGCACCATCAGCTTTCTTCACCACATTTGCTTATGCCCAAGTTGTCTTCAGTAATTACATCAGAAAGGTGGGCACACAATGATATGATGCCTGATACCAGATCCCTTTGACACCTGTGGTCACACAGGCTAGTGTGCTTCTTCTATGTGGATTTGCTTGTTTTTGAGTTAGATGGCCATTTGTTTACCTTCAAGGCTTTAAGACTCCAGATGCTATATCTTTTGATAACCAGGTACCATCAGCTTCTACCCCACATTTGCTTTTGCAACATTTTCCTTCAGTGATCATGTTGGGAAGGTGAGCATCATGGAAAACCAATTTAATAGAACAAAGTGTTCTTGCATTGAGGAAGTACTTGAGTGGAGGTCCAAAGTCCATTGGCTGCTTTCATACTGAACTTACAAATATGTGCATGCAAATCTATTTCCCCATCATCATATATATTTTCCTATGTACATGCCTCTGTTTAGACCTCAATAAATGCCCTTTGCCTCTTATTTCTTTCCTCTATTTCCTTTTACTTCCCTCTTGTCTCACTGTCATGCTCAGCATTCATTTGGGTTTCAGTAATTTCTCTTGGTTACTCTAACCTTGTTGAATCCATACTAGACCTCTCACACCCTCCTTGCCACTGATTTTGGATCACTTTTGTCCCCTTGTCTATTGGTGGGTCAACACCACCTTCTTTGTCCCATCTCCCTTGCTCCTATATCCCCCTGGAATCATTGATCCCATCGTTTTCTCCTTCACTCTGATCATCCAGCCTATCTTCTCTAGATAGACCTGGAGAGATAATAATATGTACAAAAAACAAGATACAGCTGGGAATTGATGATAAGGATATACATCTAACCTCCTCCCTAGGATATGGACAACAGGCAAGGGGGCAAAGGGAGACATTAGACAGCTTTTGATATGACAAAATAATAATGATTTATAAATGACCAAGAGTTCTTGAGGGAGGGGGAGGCGGAAAGGGAGTGGAATAAGGAGCCAATACCTAGGATTTAAGTAGAAAGAAAATGTTACGAGAAGGATGATGGCATCAATGTTACAAATGTGCTTTGCATACAGTAGATGTATGGATGGATTGTGCTAAGAGTTTTATGAGCCTCCAATACAATGATTGAAAAAAAAAAAGACATACCAAGAAGAAGCAATAAAAGAAAGTGAAATAATGACTACAAGAAAAAAACAATGCCTGGAAAGTATAAATAAATAATAAATCAGCAAAACCTGTAAACAGTTCGATGTCTTTTTGTTGACCTCTATGAGTGACCTCCAGTCGACTCCGATGGGGCTCCATGCCCTGGTCCCCAAGTCTATCATTGGCCCTCCCTCAGGACCTCCTTGCTCTGCTCCCCTCACTGCTCTGCTACATGCCCTTAGTGTTTTCCTCTGTGTGGCAGGATCAGACTGGGTGCAATCCCAACATTGTGTCTCTAGTGTTGCCCTTGTAGGGCCTTGGGTGAGCATGGGATGTAGTGATTAGTGGAATTGGCCATCTGGTCCTCTCTGTGCATTGGCTGTTCTGAGTGGGGAGATAGGTCTTAGGCCTTGCTCCCACATGCTCTGGTCAAACATGCCCCTCTCTCTGGAGCTTCAGTGCTGTCCTCTAAAATCCACCCTCCGGGGGGAGTGGTGGCTGTCCACATAGTTGGGATTGGGGACGGGCCCCCAGACCCATCCACTGGCTTCCGACTTCATGCCATCTCACTGCACTCATGTCCTGGAACGTTGGATTTAAATCTTTCCCTCTTTCCCTGTGGAGATACAAGCAATAATCTCCCCATTGGGTAGGCTAATACCCTGATCTCCTGCAACACATTGCTATCTTAACTCCCTTCCTTTTTATTTGGCTAACATAGGTAGCCCTGGACTTGGTCAGACCCCTGCCATATTACCAGGACCTCACCCCATTAATTTTTATATACAGAAGCCTTTTCCCTATGCAACTCTTGCATTTTTTTCTTTTAATTTTCCCTCAGGGGACTGACTCATGCTGTACCTGTCCTTTTGTGCTTGACTTGCTTCACTTAGCATGATTTCCTCCAATTCCATTGCAGCAATAGGCTTTATACGTCATCACTGCTTTCCAGTGATGCATAATATTCCATCATATGTATGCACCACAGTTTTCTAATCCATTCAGTTTTCGGATGGAAATTTCGGTTTTTTCCAATTCCTTGCAATTGTAAACTGTGCCACAATGAACATTGGAGCACAGATATTTGGTAGTGGTTTGTTTTTTTGCCTCTTCTAGGTATATGCCTGGTAGGGGATTGCTGGTTCATATGGTAGCTCAATTTCCATCTGTTTTAGAAATCACCAAAGCAATTTCCTTTGTGGTTGTACATATCTACAGCTGTCACCACAGCCCCTCCAACCCTTGGTGCTTCCTGATTTCCTTGAATTGGGATATCTTTGAGAGTATTAGGTGGCATCTCATAGTTGTATTAATTTGCATTTTTCTTATGGCTAATAATTGGGATCAATATGTTTATTGGCCAGTCCGAGTTTAGTGTACATCTCCTCCATATTTTCATTTTTTAAAAAATTTATTGGGGTCTCTTACAGCTACTACAACATTCAGTACATCATTTGTATCAAGCACATTTGCACACATGTTGCCACATACATTTCCAAACATTTTTCACCTGAGCCCTTGGTACAAGCTCCTCTTTTAAAAAAAACACCTCCCTTTCCCCCTCCCCGCCTTTTTTTTAATGAATCATTTTATTGGGGGCTTATACAACTCCCATCACAATCCCTAACTGCCCACTGAACTCAGAATGGTCCACTCAGTGAAAGGGTGAAAGACAATCAACAAAATCTTTATATTGCTACATTCAAATAGGATATGTGTAAAAAACTCTTATTAGCACATCTTTTAAAAATAGTCCTGTCATTAATTTTTAATATTTTTAAAACTCCATTTGCATTTGGGCCAAGATAAAAGCAATGGTTCACTTATCCTCAGAATTAACTATGTTAATCTGTCATCATTCTTGGATACCTTCAAACTTTATAGTGATATAAGTTCAACAAGAATGAGGTTATAGAATATGCACTGATTAAGTAGGAGGCCATTTATTTGCTTTAATTTTATAGGTACACTGAATGCCATATTGTTACAAAATTTTATTTACCTCTGGTCTTCCATGGAGCCTAGAATTCCACAATTTTTGAGATTTATTACAAAAGGTGAATATTTCTGAAAGTGAAAGAGCCAGAAAACGCCTCAGAGTCTTCTATTTAGATTGTTGCCAACTGGTAGCTTGAAGGCCAAATTTGGCCAACAAATCTGTTTTGTTTAGCTCATATAGTTCTGGCTCAGGAATATTCAAATATTAAGTAAGTTCATTGCCAACATTTTGATATTGGAGAATTACATGCAAAAAATTCTGTATACTCAAATTCTCTTGGAAAAATTTGTAGGATCTGGTAATATTGTGCCTGCACAGCAGTAGCTGACTAAAGTCAAATAAAAGCTGCTCCTTTTAGATGGGGTAAGGACACTCCATTTCATTGAGGAAGTCACTTTCCCATTTTAACATGAGTTTGTTTCACCCCTCCACCTTAGACACACTGGCTTTATAAGTATTTGAATTTGTGACCTCTGATCTGATCCCATTTGCTTATTTTATAGATGAGCAAATGAAACCTCAGATAATTGATTTGGGTATTGGTCAATGAATTAGTTTTATCAGATATAGAGGTAGTATTAGATTTCTTTCCCACCTCTCAGCTGACTTGGGGAAGAGTTCATTTGGGAAGGTTTGCAAGTAGAACAGTAGAACCTTGGAGCTTTGGGAGAAAAGATTGGAGAGCAGTATGATGATTCCAGGAATCAGTATAAGAACCTAAAATTGCTTGAGCTTGGGAAGCCCCAGAAGAGGCAGGAGGAGCTAAAAGCATCCATAGAGGGCACATAAAACAAATTGCCTTTGCCTAATTATTTGTCTCCCATCTGCCATGCTTGGTTTATAAACTTCACTGGGAAAATATTACATTACTGGGAAATACATGCTGATAGAATTCAAAATGCATGGACATCTTTGAGAAAATATAAGAGACTGAATGGATTATCCACCTATATAGACCCCCAGTTCTTAGTTCAAACCATATCTTTCTCTACGGATATGTCATTAGACAAGTACTCTCTCAAAAATATCTCTTATATCTGACAGTGTGCTCTCACCTTACCCTTGCTGTCCACCCTTAATTGAGATTACACTCACTTCACCAGCCCCTGGCCGGGTCTTTGTGTTTGTGTGACCTCTCACCAGGCCCATCATATTCAGTCTTTTCCAAGCTATGTAAAGCAGATGACTTATTTTATACTCAAACAGATTTGGCACTCCTCCAGGCTGGCTAAGTGAAGTGTCCAATGGTTATTATTTATTTTGTGGGCAATATATCAGTGTGTGCTGGTGGCATCACAGAAAGTATACCTGGAATGCAGTTGCTAGATCCCGGTTACACAGTTTGTTAAAGATGGTTGAGCATACAAATTTTTGAAAAGCCCCACTTTATATATTCCAAGACCTGGCAGGACTATGCTGTGGACAGATAAACAACAATAATGGCCACCAGCCAAGAATAATTCCAGAGGAGAAATGAGGGACTTGTTGAACATCCTAAAGTCTGATTTCCTCAATATCCTTTGTTGGAAATGTTATCAGTTGAGCTTATTAGAGCAAAGTCTAGTCTGTATGTGTCAGGCTGGCTCCACTTTTCAAATTTCACTTGTGTATCCAAGTAAACACATTGCTTTCCACTTGCTCCTGTCCCCCTCCTTCTTAAGAGTTATCAGAATGATGTTTTAATTGCCAGAACTTACTAACACTGGTTCTGAAAATGCAGAACTTTCATTCTAGAATAAATTCTGTGCTATTTACCTATGTTTGTCCAGGTAGATTAGAGACACAAATCTATAGAAACTCATGTGTATAAGAAAGAGTTCTACATAACAAGAGCAGTTGAATATTGAAAAAACACCCCAGCCCAGTCCAGATCAAGTCTATAAGTCTGATATTAGTCTATAACAACGCAAATATTTACAGTTCTCTTAAAACTCATGAAACACATTCAATTCTGCTGAGGGCAGGAGGATAACAGACCAGTGAGTAGAGTTTTTGGACTCAGTGGTATTGTAAGCATCTCAGTGTTGGCAGGGGTCTCTGCGTGGCTTCTCCAGCTTTAGGGCTGCATCAGGGTAGGTCCATGTGGCTTCTTCTCAGTGATGTCTCACAGGAAGTGAGGAGAGAGAGAGAGCGAGAGCGAGAGAGAGAGAGAGAGAGAGAGAGAGAGAGAGAGAGAGAGATCTTCTGCCTCCAAGCAGGAAATATGGGAATTTCCAGAATTCTCAGGAGAAGGCCATGCCCCCATAGAGGACTGACTCATTGGTTACGAACCGATCGACAGACTAGACTTTACCCCTTCACTCTTAATGCTCTCAAGTCCCAAATTGACACCAGATTATGTAATTACCATATTACCCCTTCTCACCACTAAAGCTTCCTTTCCACTTTTCTTTTTCTCTCCACTTGACTCGATGGCTGAGAGATTCCCTTGCCTGCACCGCCCACCCCTTGGTTTTTTAAATTTGGCCACATAAAATTGATTTTAACTTTGGAATGAGCTTTAATTGCTCAGTAACTTGAATTTTGTCTATTATGAGTTGACTTTGACTCGAGGGCTATAGGACTATCTTGACATTTGTGCAGCTTGTGTTTTCCTGATCTGGCAGGCACATCTTGTCCCTCCAATTCCAATGACAAATTCCTTCCTGCTCATTTTTTACAACCTTCCATAACTTCTCCAGTCTTGGTTGGTCCCCATTTTTACCCACTGCAAAGCGGTTAATTCCAACTCACAAGGAGTCTTTGTAGGGTTTCCAAGTCTGTGAGTCCTTGGAGGGAGCAGACAGCATCATCCTTGTCTCAAGAAAAGTGGGCTTGCATCACTGACCTTGTGGTTTTTAGCCCAACATCTTAGGCACAATGCTACCAAGACTCCTTATTATTCCTAAGTGTCTCTATACAATTTTATATCTCAAATTTCATATGATCAATAGAGTATATTGTAAAATATTTAGTTTTCCTATATTCTACTTGACTCTAAGTTCTTCGAGGTAAGGGAAAGTGTCTAGCTGTTCACAGTTTTCTGTTTATTTTTTAGCACGTGGTAATAAATTAATAAATGATTATTAATTAATTAATTAATAATTAATAAAATTTAGGGCCTGAGATATTTTTACCCCAGAACTTCTTCAAGTCTGGGTTGCTTGCTATTTCTATCCAGTGCTTTTAATTTACAGTGAACCTATGTAGGGTTTCAAAGATTATAAAACTTCACGGAAGCAGTAAACCTCATTGTTATCCCAAGAAGGGGTTGGATGCATAACTAGATTAGGCAACAACAATGAATGAAAGAAAATATTTGAAAAAGAAAGAAAATAATAGCAGCAGCCAAGCAGCAAACAAGAAGACAGACCTTTATTGAGGATATTTTGCTTTAGAGGTAACCGCATTTTTTTAAGAAGAGATTAAAGCAGGCTTTATTGGGAGTTTGGGGATGGGTTCAACAGCTGGGGGGGGGAAGCAAGCTGATGAAGCCATGCCCAGTTAAGGCAGAGGGGAATTTTTATAGCCCCTGTTGGCCCAGAAAAGGTCAGGTTATTTTTTGCAAAACAGGGAGGGGCAGGGCGCACGTGAATGTTGAGTCGTTCCCCCTGTGGTTTTGGGGAGGGGTAGGTCATCCGTGATGGTTGAGTTGTTCCCTCTGTGGCCTTGGGCAGCTGCAAAAGGTCAGGGACTGGGCAGAAAGCATTTCGTGGAAAGCTGTAATGGGAACGCAAGTTACAGTGGGGGAAGGGCAGAGGCCGTTGCCAGTCTCGGACATTCCGAACTCCACCTAATAGGGATAAAAGACGCTGAGATCATGTCTTAGCTACTTCCTGCTGGACGGGGACGGTGTGGGGAGGGGAGATTAGGCAGAGTACTGGAAGTCCTGGTATTGTTGCAGCATCATTTGATGTATTGCCACATGGGTGATTTCTCAGAAACATGGAGCGAGCATTAGAAAAATGACAATTAAAATTATTGGGCCTAATAGGGGTGCCAGGAGGGAATACATTGAGGATGTCCACCAGGAGGAGGCTTCAGCCGAAATTTTTTTCTGGTGGAGTTCGCTGCTTAGCTTGTGATGGGACTGGACGCAGGTTTCCACTATTCCAGATTCGTTGATGTAATAACAGCACTCTTCTTAGAGAAAGAGACAGGTGCCTCCCTTTTCAGCAGTGAGGAGGTCAAGGGCTCCGTGGTTCTGCAAAGAGACTTGGGCTACAGAGGTTATTGGTCTTTGCTAGGAGGCAAGAGCTTCTGCTGCGGCATCAATGGCTATTTGGGACTGGACAGTGAGCTTGTCAATGGTTAAAACTGAAAGGGCTAGGGCTCTGCTGCCAAGGCTCAGAGCTACTGCTGAGATGGCAAGTGAAAGTCCGGTGATTAAGGGAAGAAAGACAGCTCTTTTTGCTTGGGGAAGGTGAGCCTGGGTGACCTTGTGCTGGAATTCTGCTGGACTGTATACTGTAAGCTGTGGAACTAAAAAGTAACAGGGAGGCACAAGAGAGCAGAGGTAGTGGTGATATCTAAGGATTTAGAAAGAGTGTTATTGCACCAGAAAAAGAATCCTCTCGAGGCTTCTAGGGGTTGTGAAGGGGTTCTGGAGATTGGAAACTGAGGACGGTTAGCGTAGATGTTGGGGTGTTTTAGCTTCATTAAAACTGAGGGGTGATGGGATGCGAGGGAGGGGGTGTCGGTGTTTCAAACTTTAGGGGATACGTCATGCAAGAGGCTGTCGATAGAGGAGGGGGATGGTGCTGTGGAGCTAACGCAACTCAAAAGGACAATTAATGGACACAGAATGGGGTTGGAAAAAGTAATGGTTGTGTTAAGTTTAGAAAGTCTGTCTTGGGCTGTGGCGAAGTGGTTGTATGCGGGACTGTGGCTCACTGGGATGGAGGTTCAATCCCAGCTCCACAGGAGCAAAGACTGGGCATCCTACTCCCACCACCAGAGGGCAGTGATGCCATAAAAAAAACCAAAACTAAAATATGTCTCACCCAGGAGTGGGACGGGACAGGGGGAGATAATTAAAAAGGAGTGGGAGAAAGAGAGTTGGTTGAACTGGCAAAAAAGAGGTTTTAGTTTGCTGGGGCTTGGAGGGAGACCCATCTATTCCCATGACTGAGACCTGGGAAGGAGAAGTAGGGCTTGAGTGAGAGGGCAGGATGGAGAAGGTAGCCTAAAAAGGAAATGGACTTACCCACTACCTGGAGCACAACCCTGGGCTCGGCAAGGGGGTAACCGCATTTTTACATCTTTAAAAACTACTTCTCCAAGGCCAAGATCAGATGAAGTAATTGGTAGATAACTTTCACAATTATAACTTTGTTTATAATTTTCTTTGTGGAAGCATCACTGCCCTCTGGTGGTTGTGGGAGCTACCCTGCCTTGCTCCTGGAGAGTGCCACTGAATTTGAACCACCAAGCCTGTGGGCGGCAGTCCTGCACTCAACCACCATGCCACTGGGGCTCAGTCCACTTTGTTCATAATTTATATGAACTTCTTCCCTTTAATTTCTGCAACCTTTAAAGTTCCACAGTTTTAAAACTCAGTAAAAGAAGAACTTAATATATAATGTTATCTAGTCACTATATTTCTGTATACATTAGGTATGTATCCTTTGCATTTTGGGGGATTTTTAGTGTCTGTAAGTGATTATATTAACCCCAAACTATGATAATTTCCTTTGGCATGAATAAATCCAAGCAATTAGTAAGAGGGCAGAGGCCCTTACAGTCATTTCAGCACAATTTGGATGGATGCAGATGAAATTATTGAGTCACATTTTATTTGTTGGATGCCTTCCCAATTATGAGCATATTCACAACAGAGAGATCAGAGAGCTCAGAAATAGGGTGGAGAGGGGAGATGCAGTTAGTTCTGAGTAATTATTCTATGACAGGATGAGATTTTTTTATGCCCTGGCCATCATGGAGTCAATGTACACCTCTGACCATTTGATTCTATATGGATTTAAAAATTCTCCAATGTTCCCAATATAGTAACTTGTATATTCACCCTAATGAAATTTACACTTGGGCAGCTGGTGGTGGTGGTGGTGGTGACAGGGGGGCAGAGTGGTGGAGGTGGTGAGGTTGGAGGAATGACTTATTCAGAAATTGTAATTATTTGGGGACAGGAAAGAGAATTGAAATTACCCAGATGGTTGGCCTAATGAAGCTGTCACAAAATTTATGCTGGGAGGAGTAGGAGCCATCTCTCTCTCTCTCTGTCTCTCTCTTTCTCTCTCTCTCTGTCTCCCCCCTCTTTCCCCTCCTCCCTTTCTCTCCTTTGGTGTGTTTGTGTGTACAAGTGTGCATACATGATTACATTTTGAAGAGGTCTGGAGCTTATGAGAGTGAAAGTGTGACAGGCCAGGATGGGGGGGGGGGTATATGAAAGAAATTACTAGCAAATCCCAGAACTTTCCTGCCGTGGGTCTAGCCTTGAGCAAATCTGCTATGTCTCAATTGCATTATTCTAGAAATTCTCTCTTTCCTTTGGTTTTTTCAAATAGACCATATTTCTCAAGAGTTTATGGTACTTTTTGGATAAGGTGCTTGAGGCAGAGAGCAGAGAGTATCTGTGAGAGAGGTTGCAGAGAGAAAAAGCCATCTAAGAAAATATGAGCAATGCTCTAACTCTGTTGAAAGCCTTGACAATTCAATTAATCATATCCAGCTTTCCTGCAGGGTACGAATTCAGGCCATGATCCCAGAATTGACTGGGGTTTCTGGCTAAACTCCCAACCACTCTGGTGATCAGGAGCCTTGCCTGATTTCTGATAGGGTGGCATGGTATAAGCACCCAGAATGTATGAGGTTGGTAGCCATATACTATGCCTAATGGCTCTCTGCTTAACATCACCTTGCATTCCTTGTGGCTTTTGTGCCATCTGGTCCATTCTAACCTATGGCAACACCGGGTGCTTCTTTAGAGGTTCAGTTGGAAAATGTGGACTGCTTCCACAGTTTTCATGGTTGTACTCTTCGTAGAAGCATGCCACCAGGTCTTTTCTGCTGCTGTACTCCTGGGTTGGTTCAAACCGTCAACCTTTTTGGCTATCTGTGGAGCACAAACTATGCCCTCTCTGGGACCCCACCTTCCCACTTTGTATGAAGAAGTTCAGCCAGAAGGCTCCTTAGAAGCAAGGATGGTGCAATTTCATCCATGTACTTTGGACATGTTGTCAGGGGCACCAGAGCATCCTGCTGCATGGTACAGCAGAGGGTCAGTTCAGGAGAGAAAGGTCCTCAACAAGGATCAAACTCTAAACTCTATGTCCAGCAACAAACAAACACATATTGTGTAGGCTGCTGCATCAACTGTCACAAAGTTCCTATGGACTGTGGTTGACCAACACAAGCCATGACACAGAGGGCAGGGACAGAGTTTAACGTCAATTCCACACTCTATTCTGGGTTTAAAACATGACAAGTATTCGTTCTTCTAGTTAATGGAGTTGATATAAGTGTATCTTCAGAACAGTATCTGACCCCTGAAAAGTATATTTATATCTTGTCATCTGGATCCCATGAACTCTGGTGGGGGTGTGGTTATGTGTTGGACTGCGATCTGCATGGTCAGTAGTTTGAAACCACCAGCATGGAGGGAAAGACTATGGTTTCTACTACTGTAAATCAGCATGGACCTGAGGTCCATGAGTCTGGACTTTGGAATATGGATCCCATGAGTCAGTCCTCAAGCTTAACAGCTGACACACAACCTTGAACCAGATGGACTTACCAACTCCTACGATGGCGTGAGTTATTTTCCTTGATATAGACTTCTTTTTATACTTTTATTAGCATCCCTGATTTTGCTTCCCCAGGGAACCCAACGTACCACACTGTTCTTAAAATTCAAGGATGTTTCTTTAATAAATTTAAAAGACTTTTTGTTAGAAAAAATAGATCTGCTTGGGAACTGGTTATGGCATTTCCACCGCTTTGCTTTGGATAAATAAAAGTAAACCTTGGTTCCCTTCGATGAAATCCTTCTAGGGTACTCTAATGTAACTCACTCAGTATAACTCACTCACCACCAGGTAGCCAATGCCCACTCATAGTGACCACACAGAACACAGTGGAGTTGCCCCAGGACGTTCCAAGACTGTAATTGTTTATGGGAATAGAAAGTCTTGTCTTTCTCCCTAGGAGTGGCTAATGGTTTTAAACTTTTGGCCTTTTGGATTGTGGCTCCATACGTAACCACTATTCCTATTGTGTGAGGATGATAAATACCTTATATATGAGAGGTTTCCAAAAGGTCCTGGGAAAATTTCATTATTCCACCCTCCAGTTTTTTTTGCTTTTTTTTTTTTTTTGGGGGGGGCCTCGCTCCCCTCTGGTGGGAGTGGGAGGCACAGCCTTGCTCCTGGAGAGCTGCTGCTGGATTTGAACCTCCAAGCTAGTGGGCCGCAGTCTCACACTCAACCACTGCACCACCGGGGCTCAGCCCCCTCCAGTTTTTTTAAATTGTTAAGTTATGTGGGAGTTTACATTTCAGATCATCAACTTTGTATCCAACAGTTCAAGCTACAAAGCAATCCCCTCAATAGTTTATCCTTCACCGTTTCCTTGATCTTTCTTTTCCCTCTTATGAACTCTATTCTCTTCCATACAAGTTAACAGCCATCAACAAGTTAACCCATTGCTTTGTCTTCATTTTCTTTCCCCCCTCCCCTACCTTTGGGAAGTCCCCAGATTTGATCCATTTGGCATTGCACTAAAAAGTGGGCCCAGGGTGGTGGCAGAAAAAGTATGGTGAGAAGGCTCCTTGGAGATAAGGGTAGGTTGACTTTGTCTTGTACGTTGGACACATTGTGAGAAGAGACCAGTCCCTGGTGAAGGATATCATGCTTTGTGAAGAGGCAGGGGAGTGAAAAAGAGGGAGGTCCCAATGAGATGGATTGATGCAGTGGCTGCACCAGTGGAGTAGAACACAAGAAAAACTGGGATGTTAATAGAGGATCCAACAATGTTTCTGAGAACTGATTTGATGGCACCATAGCCATAGATGTGAGAAATGAGACCTGAAAGTGCAGTGCACTAAGCATTGACTGCTAAATGGCTTAAACCTCCCCGTGGTTCCGAGGGAGAAAAATGAAACTATCTCTTCCCATAAATACTTTGAATTTCAGAAAACTTATGCTCTACAGTGTCACCATGAGTCTGAATCAAATCAATGACAGTGGAATTGTGAATAGATGTGACTACTGTTGCTCAGAGCGACTTAGTAATTCCTAAAAATCATACAGGCCATAGTGAAGGTTTGATTAAACTTATGTCTCTTCATTCATAAATCCATGTAAAATAGAGTGCAGTCTTTTGAGATGGCCTTCCTATTAAGTCATATTGGTGCTAATCAGATGTGAATGAGTCTAAGATGCACTAGCTTGACAATAAATTCTATTGACACTATTTAAGAGCTAAGGGAGGCTGAACCCCGGTTGCGTAGTGGTTGTGTGTGGGACTGCGGCCCAGAGAGTTGATGGTTCCAATCCAGCAGCAGTTCTCCAGGAGCAAGGCTGGGCTTTCTACTCCCACCAGGGCAGTGATGCCACACACACACACACACACACACACACAAAAAGAGCTAAGGGAATAAAAATTGTGCTATAGAAAGTATGCTTTAAAAATCACAGCTTACCATATGTACAGAAGATAAGAAATTGAGAAGAAATCAAATTAATGAGGACTTCCAAAGACAAAGTGAGAAAAGGATTTATAAATTAGTGATCTGTAGTACTAACTACAGAGTGAAAATGTGTGCTTGAGTTTTGGGGGGGATGTGTTAGTCAGGGTAGACTAGAGAAATGAATAAGTATAAGAAAGAGCTAAATGTAGAAGAGCAAGTGAATATTGAGAAATCATCCCAGTCCAGTCTAGATCAAGTCCTTAAGCCTGATATTAGCTCATATGTCTGATACCAATCTATAAAGTCCTCTTCAGACTCACAAAACACGTGCAAGGATTCAGAACTCAGGAAAACAACAGACCAGCGGGTGGGAAGTATTGTGGATCCAATGATGGTGGCAGCATCTCAGCGCTGGTGTGGGTCTCCATGGGAATCCTCCAGGTCGAGGGCTCTCACTGCCATCAGCATAGATCCATGTGTCTTGTCAGTAGACAGTCTCTCAGGGATTGAGCAAGTGTCCTACATCCAGTGAGCTCCAAATGAGGTCGTCAAGCTGTGGCCTGATTCATAGGCTAAACTCCACCCCCTCAATCTTATTGATCTCCAATTGACAATTGATTATAAAACTACCCCAGGGGAGGAAAAGGATTTAGAAGTGCAGGTCTGTGGGCATTTGTATGGCAAGAGGAAAGATGCTTATGGAGGAAAGCTTGAGGTGCAAGAGTGGGCGTGAGAATGACCACCTCCATATAACTCCTATTACTTATTGGGTATAGATATTGAAAATAACTCCCTGGCCTCATGTTTGGAAGAGATTGTTTTGAGAACTATGTTAGGAGAGGAGTGCTAAGATTTTTTTACCTTGGTTTTGAATTTGGACTTCTTTGCCCATGCTCATCTGCCTGGGCTTCTGCTGATGAATTGCTTGTCATGAATGAATGTTTTCTGGCCTGATGGGACACTCTGATTCTGTTCTTTCTTGTGTAACTCCAAGAAAATCACTCCACTTCACTGAACTCTGAAGATAACTATGATCACCTACCTCTGAGGAATCTTATAAAGAATGGTCAACAAGCATGAATATAAATGCCACATAAATACTAAGTAATGTCATTTATCCTGGAGAGGACAGTTGTTTGCTTATCTAGTCTGCTAAATGTCTCTTGAATGATATGAACCCAGGGCCCCAGGATAAGATTTTCTTGCAGAAACACAGCTTAAACCAGTAAACAGATCATGTTAGATGGTTTTGTGCCAAGAAGGGTAGACAAATGGATAGATATAAGGCTGAAAAGCTACCATTAACTCAGCCTGTAGCACATATTATAGGGTGTTTCAGTGCTTTTCCATTTGTGACTTTCTCAGAGTACAAATCCTCACTTTTCTTTATCTTTCTAAAGTAAACTTGATTCTGAACTTTAGAAAATTTTACATATTTCTTACTATCAAATACAAAAAATTGTCTTGAAATTGTAGAATAAAGATAGTGGATTTCCCCCCTTCCCTCAATCTTCTTCTGTGTCTAGTTCGAATAAAATTGCTCAGGTGTTGGCAGTCATCACGGTTTTGAAAGCTGCTGGGAACTGTTGAAATAAGCAGCAGAAATGTAACAGCTGTGTTTGCTGTAGGGGAATTTGTGATTCAAGTGGTTGGCTTTTTCTCTAGCAGTCACACCTCACAAGGGCTCTGAGCAGGAAGGCATGCACTTCTGAATTTTTAGATTTTGTGTTGATAGTCAGAAATGCCTCCTCCAGTGGGATTATGTTATCTCAATTTTCAAACATTTGTGGTGAACTAGTTTCAACATTTGAAAGCATGCATCATTAACAGTTGGAGCCCTGGTGATATAGTAGCTATGATTTGAGCTGCTAGCTACAAGGTCAATCGTTCCAAATGACCAGCAACTTGAAGGGAGAAAGATGGGGCTTTCTGCTCCCATAAACAGTTACAGACTGGAAAACCCAGAAAGACAAATTCTACACTATATTTTAGGGTAGCCATGAGTTGACATCAAAACTCAGTTTGTTTTCTTTATAGTTAATTATTTTACAGCATGATTAAATTTTTCAGTTAGCTGTAAGATTTATATTTAACTTTTGGAATGGGAACAGAGTTTCTTAATTTAAAAGATGCAACTTTTCTAGTATGATCTCCAAAATTATACTGTTGGTGTTTCTGGAAACTTCCTTGTTTTCCAAGACACCACATTTCCAGGTCTTTTGTTTAATTCCATGGGTATTTCTTATCAGTTTATATTAGTGGATGTGGTGGTCATGTATTCGAGACATCAATTTCATGATTGAGATGTAGGGGTGGAGTCTAGCCTATAATCTGGAGATAGCCATTGAGTAGCCAATGAGGCTTCTGTGTGGGCATGGCTTTCTCCTGAGACTTCAGGGAAATCTTTTGATATTTCCCTGGTAGAGAGGAGAGGCTATCTGCCCAGTTGTTGGGAGTTAGTCTCAGAGACGAAGAACTATGGACATGGTAAGATGGCAGTGTCCCAGGAGCTGGAGGAGCCTGAGGAGAAGCCACATGGCCTTACCCTGATGGAACCAGACCTCTGAAGCTGGAGAAGCCACGTAGAGACCCCTGTCAGTGCTGAGTTGCTTCTACCACCACTGTTGATGGACCCTGAGCCCTGTAAGTGAGGAGTCATGGGGAGACCCCTTCAAATGCCAAGATTCTGCTCCCACTGACCTGTGACTTCATGAGTTGGAAGGAGACTTTACAGACAGGTATTGGGCATGTGAGCTAATATCAGACTTATGACTTTGGACTGGATTGGGATGCCTTCTCAATATTCCATTCCTCTTGTATATAAACCTTTCCCTTATATCCATATGGTTTCTCAATGTTCCATTCCTTTAGTATATAAGCCTTTCCCTTATCCCTATATGCATGTCTATGCATTTGTTTCTCTAGTCTACCAGACTAACACAGTGGATTAACCAAGTACCTAGTCCTTTACCTTCTTTTGTATTTGAACCATCTGTCTAGAAATCACTGGATACTGATATTATGCAGTTATATATCCATATATTGTATCTTGAGTTCTGTTCTCTCCCTTGATTTTTAGATTTTTAAATTCATCTGCTACTTAATTATATACATGAATATAAAACTTATATTTCCAATATGTCCAAAACAGAATTTTTAAATTTCTCTTTTGTCAGACTAACTTTTCTCTCAGTCGTCCCTATTTCCCAATTGGCTATACCATTCATCTGCTTGTTCACATCAAACAGAGATTATCTTTGAATTCTGTCTTTCCTTCAAAAACATAATATGAATCTTAATCCTTCGATCTAAACTGTGACCAGTGTGATTAAAACAATGTTATTTATAGACTGGACTGTAAAGTAGACTTTTGAATGACAATGCCATACTGCTATTGCTCTCCATAGTTTATTCTCTGGATAGCACTTGATAGAATTTACTACTTATAGTAATTATTTATGTTTTACAGAAGAAGAAATTTCTGAGAAGTAAGCAACTTATTTTAGATCACACAGGGTAATGATGGGAGAAGAACTTGAATATCGTCCTCCAGTCTTAGAAACTTGACCATTGTGGCAGTTATGTACTTAACCACAGGCAACACAGAATGGTGGCAGCTGGAAGGCTGGAGTAGCCATTGGAGAGACCACATGGCTTTGCCATGATGAAGACAGACCTCTGAAGCTGGAGTGGCATGCTATTGATGGACCTGAGCCCTGGCAGTGAGGAGCCATGGGGAGAGCCCTGCCAATGCCAGAATTCTGCACTCACTGACCTGTGACTTCGTGAGTCGGAAGGAGACTTTGTAGACTGATTTTGGGCATATGGGTTAATATCAGACTTATGACTTTGTACTGGACTGGATTGGCATGCCTTCTTAGTGTCACATTCCTTTTGTACATAAACTCTTTCCTTATATCGATATGTGTGTCCTTAAATTTGTTCCTCTAGTCTACTCTTGACTGACACAACCGTTAAATAGTTTAACCTTATTAACTCAGATTTTAATGATAAAGATTTCAATTAAGACTACTAAAAGTGATTACAATAAGGGTTCAAGCATAATAACAATTATGATGATGGTGCAGTTTCAGAGTAGAGTTTGATTCTGTTATGAATGAATATGAATTGACAGGTCAGCATCTAACAACATTAAGAAGGCTAGAGGAGCTAATATCGGACTTATGGACCTGATCTAGACAGGACTGGGGTGTTTTTCATATTCAATTGGTCTTGTATATGAACCTTTTTCTTATACACATATGATCATGCCTATGAATTTGTTTCTCTGGTCTACCCAGACTAACACAACACATTATGCTACCAGGAGTGGGGTACTAGAGAAACAACTCATAATGATAGAGAGTAGATGAATATTTGACTTCTGTCTCATGGTACTTTTTCTTCTTTGACAAGCTGGAGGTCAGATATGTCCATGCAGTTTTCTGGGATCCTTTCTGGAAAAAATATGGAAAGTTAAAGATTTAATTATTTTGTTTGGTTGTAATGGTGAAAATAAATGCAATGAATATATATTTTAAACTCAGTTGACAAAAAAATCACCACTTTAATTTCTTAGAGAAGCTTAGTGAAAATGTCTGACAGAGGTCAAAATGGCTGACAAAAAGTATCTCTGACTTGATGTTGTCAGAGGTCTCATCCCATATTTATGTATCAGTAGAATAGATAAAGAATTAAGATATGCTAAATAAGAATTGCACTTGACTGTTTTAATAATTGTTATTCAAATCTGATTCTATTTTGTTTATACTGATTTCTCCTGCTTTTCATTGCTGTTATAATGATTGACAGAAATGCTTATTGGGAACTAATAAAATAGAGAGCTTGTAAACCCACTTACTGTGAGCCATTAAAATTTGAACTTTAAATGGGTTTAGAACAGTTATCGGCAACCTATGACCTGCGGTTCCCCTAGTGACCCACTGAGAAAACTTTCGTGGCCCACTAGACAATTCTTAATTATGATGATTGGTAGGTGTACCTGTCAATGAATTGAAGTGGGTGTTTTCAATTTACGGGGATGACCGGCAGTAGACAGCGATCGCTGCACTGTGGTGCTTTCGATTTGGTGAAAGAGATGACGCAAGCTGTCTTTTGGTGGCTGTCTTCTTCCAGACGAGCG
The DNA here is from genome assembly GCA_004026705.1 of Nesogale talazaci. NCBI lineage: Eukaryota > Metazoa > Chordata > Mammalia > Afrosoricida > Tenrecidae > Nesogale > Nesogale talazaci. Next base: position 24,720 of record PVJH01016699.1, read on the forward strand.
GAACAAATGAAAAGCAATATGTGTAGTTTGGCTTGAACAATGGATCTCGTTGGAATTGTCTGTGGATGAAAGTACTAACATAAATAACATTGCAAGGCTTGCAATTGTTGCTTTTTATGGAACTATTTATTCTCCAGTTATTCATGAAGAGTTGTGTGTACTTTCACCAATGTTAGATACTACGAAAGGGATTGACATTTTAAAGAAAGTTCAAGAATTCATTAAATTCAAAAATGGAAATATTTTTGATTTGAAGAAAAAAATTATTTTCTGTCCCAACTGATGGGGCTCCAGCAATGTTAAGAAAGCATGCTGGCTTTGCAAACTGATTGCAGAAGGAACTCGGAAAAACACTACTTTCATTCCACTGTACAGTTCATGAAGAAAATTTATGTGCCAAACCTCCTTGAAACTGTTAAATGAAGTGATGAACATAGTGGCTAAAATTATTAACACAATTATAGCTTGTTCTGCCTAGAATCACAGAAAATTTGAGAGACATTTTTAGAAGAAATTGAATGTGAATATAGAGATTTATTAATGCATACTGAAGTTCTCTTATTAAGCAGAGGAAAGGTTCTAAATTGCTTTGTGGAATGCATTGATGCAATTGACATATTTATGAGTGAAATCAGTGAAAGTTTCCCACTACTCAAAGATAAAAATTAGCTTCTTAAATTAAAATTCTTAGCAGATATTGCTAATCATTTTAATGATTTAAATTTGTGCTTACAAGGCAAGGAATAGACAATTCTCAAACTTTATGAAGAATGGAAACGTTTTTGTTCCAGAATGACTTAGTGAAACAAACACTTAAATATTTCCCTTTAGTAAAAACTCATAAAGAAATTAAAAATGCAGAAGTAGCTATTCTTAAAACTTACATAGAGGCCATTCAAACTGAATTAAAAACCCGATTTCAGAACTTCAAAGTCCATGGTCTTATGGACTTTTTATAATAAAGTTTTATAATAAAGTCTGATGAAATGGAGGACAATGTGTTGATCCTGGAATATTTCAATTTCCTTGAAATTGAAAATCTAGATATGGAATTAATTGACCTCAAAAACTCAGGAATATGGACAAATTGAAGGCTTTAAGAAGGCAACTTGAAGCCACTGATGAAAACCACTTAAACACGATAGCTGCATGTTGGGCATCACTTCCTTCCAAGTTTTCTTCCATAAAGAAAGTTGGTTTTGCTTTACTATCAGCATTTGGGTCCAGCTACTCCTGTGAACAGGTATTTCCCCAAATGAAATTCATTCTCAGTTCATCGTTAAATAGATTAACTAATGAAAACTCAGAATCATGTAGTCTTTTAAAAACAATGAATTCTCACCCAAATATCTCAGACCTTGCTGGCCTAATGAAACAGCATCAAGGAAGCCATTAAAATGATTAAATGTTCTTAATTAAATAGAGCTCATTTTATTTACATGGTGTTTACTTTTCTTTTTTTGGGGGGGGGCATCATTGCTCTCTGGTTGTGGGAGTAGGAGGCCCAGCCTTTGTTCCTGTGGAGCCACTGCTGGAATTGAACCTCCATCCCAGTGGGCCACAGTCCGGTGCACAACCACTATGCCTCTGGAGCTCAGCGGTGTTTACTTTTCTGCTAATATTTTATGATTTATTTCATGTTGTAAATGTAGATTTGATGATAATAAATTTGTAGTTCTATATTTAAGGTATATTGGATTATCCCACTGTATAATGCTTTTATTTTCTGTATTCTAAGGTAATGCATAATCTAAAATAGAAGTGATGTGACCCACCAGCAAAAATTTATATGAAAAACAGTAAAAAAATGACCTACTTGTAAAAAATGTTGCCAACCACTGGCTTAGGACATGCCTGCACAGAGGGCTATTAAAGGATAAGTTCCAGACAGGACTTTGGAGTACTCACAATATTTGCATTCCAAAAAACTTGCCTGGGGGGCTGTTGACAGGTTGAAGAAAAAGGAATTTGCCTTTTTGAATCTTGAACTAGTGGTATTTGTCAGAAGCTGGGGAAAAAAATATGGAACCATGAAGAAAACTATTCTCTAGGGCCGAACTGTTAAAGGGCTGGCTGAAATGCTTGCTAGGTGACCACCTGAGTGGAAGTGAGAGAAATGCAGCAATAAAAAATAACGAATTGAATCTGGCCACTGACATCTCTAGAACTGGTTTAATGGAGCTAGAAGAGCAGATGAGAATGGGTTGGTTGGTTAGTCTGAAGTTCATGACCTAGCACAAGGGAGCTAGAGTTGTTGAGAATTTGTGACGGTTCCATGGTCTAAAGGAGACATGACCAATGGGCACCCTGTTGAGATTAAGTGAGGAAACCCACATTGAATTGACCAGAACCTGCCTTGTGAAGAGAAGATATTTGAACCTGTCAACTAATGCCTACTGCTGCTAACTTTATGGATGGCCTATCCTGGTTTGACTTTGCTGATGGATGCAGACTTCACAAGGATCCAACTGGAATGAAGATTCTTCACATCAAAGATTAGGATTGTCTCTTCAGAGCACTGGGTTCATGTGAGTGGGCAGAAGAGAAGTTATATACCCATTGACTACCATGTTGGCTATTGGCTTTTCATATATAACTTGTATTATTTTGAGGGATTTTCCTTCCACTCCTATCTTCTTGAGTATCTTAAATGGAAGGAGTATTGGATGTTGCTGAATGCCTTTTTTGCACCTACTGATATTGTCATGTGGTTTTTGTCCTTTTCCTTGTCACTTTCATGAATAATTCCAATGGACTTTTGGATGTTGAACCATCCTTTCATCCCTGGAATGAGTCCCATTTGGTCATGGTCAATTATTCATTTTATAAAGTTTTTGTATTCTATTGGCCAGTACTTTGTTAAGGATTTTCCATCAATGTTAGAAATATTGATCTGTAGTTTTCAGTTTTGGGGGAATCTTGCCCACTTTAGGTAGCAATGTTATGCTTGCTTCATAAAAAGTTTTTTTTTGGGGGGGGGGGCTGAGCCCCAGTGGCGTAGTGGTTGTGCGCGGGACTGCGGCCCACTGGGATGGAGGTACAAATCCAGCAGCAAGGCTGAGCCTCCTACTCCCACCACCAGAGGGCAGTGATGCCCAAAACAAAACAAAACAAAACAAAAGAGTTTGGGGGCTGCCATCCATTTTAGTGATATGAAAGAGTTTGTGTAGAGTTGATATCAGTTCTTCACTGAATGTTTGTTGGAATACGACTGTGAAGCTGTCTGGCCAGTAGATTTTTTTGTTGGTATTTCCTTGATAATTTAGTTTACTTCCTCAATTTCTATGCATCTGTTAAGCTTCTTGATGTCCTTTTAGGATAATCTAGGGAGAAATTGTTTTTCCAAGTTATTTGTCCATGTTTTCCAAGTTGTTGAATCTATTGGGGGATACAAACCTTCATAGTATTGTGTAATTAATCTTTTAAATTCATTTGGGTTCATTGTAATTTCCCGTTTCAACCCTTCTCCTGAATATTGATTTTTTCCCCTTTGTTTAGGTTCGCAATTCTGTGAGTTTAGCTCTATAAATTCTGTTAATACTTTGAAAGAACCAGCTCTCTGCTGCATTGCTTTTTTTGCATTGTTTTCTTGTTTTCCCACTGCTTTACTTTTGGCCTAATAATAATAATTATTATTATTTTCCTTCTGCCATTAGTAGGATTGTCCTGTTTACAATGCTCCCATTCCTAGAGGTTTTGTGTCCATGTATCAATCATAAGTTTCTCTTCTTTTTATCATGTGTGCTTTATCACTCTCAAACTTCCTCTGATAATTGCTTTTGCTGTTTTCCAAAGGTTTGGGGCTACCATATTCTCCTTCTCATGGGTTTCAAAAAACTTCCTTATTTCATTTCTGATCTGGGTCAATATCCATTCATTTTACAGCAGAGTTATTCATCCTCCATTATTTCTTTAATCATCTTTTTTTTAAAATTTCAAGCCTTACTGTGTTTTGGTCTGAGAGGGAAATCTGAGTGACCTCTATGTGCTTGAATAGGCTTGATTAGTGTCAAGGCCACCAGCATGTGGCCTCTTTTTAATTATGTGCCATGTGGGCTTGAAAAGAATGTGATTTTATTTTGCATTTGGGTAGAGAGCTCTGAAATAGTTTATCACATCAAGAGGTCTAAACTGCAGTGTTTAGTTCTGTAGCTTCCATATTAACCTTCTTTTCCTGTGATCTATTTTCCTCAGTGAGTGGTGTATTAAAGTCACCTAGTATGATTGTTGAGACTGTGATTTCTCATTTTCATCAATTTGAGCTCTTGATAGATGAATTCCACAGGTCTCTCATTGGGTGTATAAATGTTTATTAAGTTCATTGTTTTTTGGATTCCTGATTCCTTGATCTTTATATAGTGTCTTGCATGCTAAGAATAATTTTGTCAGAGATTAGGATCGCAGCGCCCTGCTTTTCTTGAATTGCTGTTTGCTTGGTACATTCTTCTCTAGTCTTTAATTCTGCTTCTTTTTGTCTGCAAATTTGAAATGTGTCGCTTGTAATCCTGTAGGCAGCAGATCAATGGGTTGTTTTCTAAGAGAGTCAGCTAGTTGCTGTCTTTTAAGGGTGAGTTCAGTCCTTTGATATTCAGACTTATAACATTGATCCTTCGACTCTGTGATGTCATCAATTACCATTCGTGTTGCATGTTTTTCTCCTGCTCTTCTTGTTTTTTTTTTTCCCAATGATTTTATTGGGGACTTTTATAGATCTTATAAAATTCCATGCATCATTTGTATCAAGCATATTTGTACACATGTTGCCATCTTCATGCATTGTGTAGTTCACTTTTTTCTTCTTTTCACCATTGAGCCAATGCTATATGGGGTCTGTTTTCAATGTGCTGACCTCTGGGTTGAATTGCTCTATTTGGTGGTCTCCTATTTGTGCTCAGTGAGTGTTGTTCTTCTGATTATACTGGGTCAGTGAGGATTTTTCTGTAGAACTGGGTTTCTTTAATGTACTCTGAGTTTTTCCTTATGTAGGAAGACTCTTACTTCATCTATCTTGGTAGATAATTTGACTGGATAGAGGATTCTTCGGTTTGCGTTGTTTGCTTTCAGTTTTTGGAAAATGTTATTCCACTTTCTGTTCCTTGTGGTGTCTGCTGATAAGTCTGAGCATATTCTTAATTGGCTATCTTTATATGTGACTGTCTTTTTTGTTTTGTTTTGTTAGCTGCTTTCACAATTTTCTCCTTTTCTTCAAAGTTCGATAGTTTAACTATCATGTGTCTTGGAAAATTCTTCCTTGAATTGAGTCTAGTTGGTGTCCTTTTTGCTTCCTGCATGGTTTCCTGATTCTCATTCATTAAGCTGGGGAAGTTTTCTTTTAGAAATTTCCTCATTGTTTTTGCTGTTGATTTCTTTATTGTGTCTTGTTCTGGTAGTCCAATTATTATGATGTTGCTCCTCTTCACAGCATCCTGCCTTGTTCTCAGGATTTCTTCCGCTTCTCTCATTATCTTGTTCGGCTGTCTTTCCCATGTTTGGAAGTATGCCTATTATCTCCAAGTCACTGCTATGATTCTGAACTTTTTTTAGTTTATTGGCGAAGCCTGTTAACTTGTTCTTCTCTTTTGTTATCTGGTCCCTTAGCTCTTCTTTTTCCCTTGAGTGCATGGCATTTAGCTTCTCTATCGCTTCATATCCTTTCTCTGTAATGCTTCCCTCATCTTTTGTATGACTCCAAGCAGCATTCAGAAGATTTTTTTCCGTGGTATCTCAACTTCTGTTTGTCATTAGAGTCATGACTTCCTCTGACAACGTTTTGTTTCTTCTGTTTTTTCATTGAGGTTCTTGTGGATGATTGCTGTCTGTGTATGGCTTTTTTGAATTTGGTGCCATTTTTCAGAGAGTCAAAGAGCTCTGGGTTCTCTCTTGGTGAGGCTGGTAGGAATGCTTTTGCAGGATACCTCTACTCAACTGTGTTGGGGGATCAGGCTACTTTATATCACCAAGATTTTACTCTTTTTAGACAGCTGTGTGTAGCAGCAAAGACCTTGGATACAAGTCAAAACTTCAAGGATACACATTCAAGGTCAATATGATCATCTTTACACAGGTGCATATTGACAGACAATCAATAAAGATAAAGAATGTCTAGGCTGGAGTATGTTTTGGTCTCTGCTCTTAGCTTTGTAGATTACTTTTACTGCACCTGGTCTTTTAGGTAACGTTCTTCCAAGAATGTTACTATCAAATGTAAAAAATTCGGATTAAATGCAACGATTCATGCATTCCCAAATTTTATTCTTAATAAAGAAAGGACACAACTCAATTCTTTGCTGCATGCTACAGCGAGTTGCAGTCCTCTGTCTTCTCATTCTCTGTGCTTGAGTTTTCTCAATCTTAGTTCTTTTACAACAGCACTAGGATACCATACTTGAAGGGCCTCTCAGGGAAAATTGACTGTGCTTTTGCAGGCAGCAAGTATAGCTCTGTGTGGGGTGACAGACAAAGGTGAGAGAGGCCCCACTCCCATGGGAGAGGGTACTGAGCAAAGACAGGGTAAATCTCACTGCCATGGGAAGGGCACCAAGCGATGGCGGGATAGATTGCCACTGCCATGGGTAGAGGTGCCAATGTGCGGGCAGGAGAGACCACTGGGTCTACAGGGGTGAGGTTGGTGGGGAGGTGTAAGACAATAGTGGGGAGCGCTGTCACAGTTGCAGGTTACTCAACTTTCTGCAGCAAAACTGTATACAGGTCTAGTCATGGCTGTTGGGATCCTGGGTGGGTAGTAGGAGGAACCCCAGGTCAGCAGTTGTTCCAGCTGCCACACGTGGAGAAGGCAGCTTAGAAGAAGGGAGTAACTCACAGTGGACAGTACTAGGGGAGAAATGTCACCATCTGTGAGGTCCAGCCATGGTTGTGAGGGGACTCAGTAGGGCAGCTGGCTAGCTCTGGGTGCAGCGATCTGGCTAGTGGTTGCACGACGTAGTCTGAAGTAGCATGGTTGGCTTGGACCCATGAATCCCTGGGATCAGGTTGTAGATCCCCAGGGCTCTGGAGTAAGTCTAGATGTGGGGGAAGGTCACCGTCCTGACCAAGGAAGTGTTCCGGATTGTTGGGGAAGTCTTTTCACTTGCCCAAATGCCCCATGCATCCTACTGGGCACTGAGTTCACTGATCCCCACAGAGCGCCTCATGTGGGCTGCTCACCTGGGCACCCTTTTGCTGGAACTTCCACAGTCTAGGGTCTTAGCGCATGATTTTTTGCTGTTGCTGTTGTTAAGCATTTTACTTACTTATTTTTAAGCAGTGCTATTGGCAAATGAGTCACACATCACACAATCCAATAGTTCAGTCACCTCCAGAGGGATTGTACAGTAATCATCACAATCAATTTTAGAACATTTTCTCTGATTTTATACTCATCATTATTTTGTACCCAATTTACCCTCTCCCCCTGCCATACTCCCAAGGAACAGTTTGTCCATGTACTGTCTCTATAGATTTACCTATTCTGCATTACATAAACAGAGAAACCGAAAACAAAACAAAAAACTAATAACAGATTAAAATCCCAATAGAAAAAAATAAGGAAAAATTAAACATTAGAACAAATTTAAAATGGATCAACCAGAGATCACATGATAAAGAGTTAAGTTTTAAATTAACTGCTTTCTTAATAATCCACTTTCCAATACATTTCTGCATGAAATCGAGGCAATTCACATTCTTGGTTTATGGTCAAAGGGAATTCACTATAGGCTTAATACATGTGTATTTCCCCTTCACTTAAAAAACAAACCTACAACTGAAACAACTTCAAAATGGGTCAAAAGGGAGATTAAATACTGATATAAATTTTAATCTAACTATGTCTGCTGCAATGGATTTTACAATGATCTATGCCAGATAGCAAGACTGCTCATCTCTCAATCTCACAGCTTTGATCAGAGGGAGTCACAGAGGATTATCCAGGGTGGACCCTGAAAATGATTATGGGGTTATCCATAGCTGTCTGCAAAGAAGTCGTTAGCAAGTTAAGCTCTGATACCAGTCCCTCTTTCAGATTTGGATTTTTTTATTTAAAATTCTTAGATCACACAAGCTGGTGTGCATCTTCAAAATTAAGGCTCTTCTAAAAATGAATATTCATCTAAGATTGGTGTCAATTACTCCACTGCATGACAGTAGGGCCCAAAATCCTTCTGAAAGGTCTCCATGAGGGTTATGCCTTGCTGAAGCCGCTCTGACCAGAGTTAAGGGCTATGAACTGTATTCCTTTCTGACAGAGAAATGTAACACCTTATTGTTTGATCACGCCTTTGATCTACTTTAATTTGCTTCACTTTGTAGTATTTTCTGCTTTCTTTTCAATTGAAGTTTTTCTCTATTTTATCATTGATATTGTTTGTTGTGTCTTGGTTTTTTTGTGGGTACTTTTCTGTATATGAAATGTAGGGGGCTGAGCCCCGATGGCATAAGTGGTTGAGTGTGGGACTGCGGCCGTGGGCTTGGCGGTTCAAACCCAGCAGCTGCTCTCAGGAGTAGCAGTGGGTAGTGCTCATGACCACCAGAGGCAGTGATGCCCCCCCAAAACAAAACAAAAAAAAAAAAGAAAAAGAAATGTAGGATAGGTGAAGGCAGAGGGAGAGAAACTGGATGAATAATTGCCTAGAGTAATGACAGAGAGGTTGGAGAGAAACAGGACTAGAAGAAAGAAAAACTCTAAAGTGGATTGTTGTGATAATTGCACAAATCCTAATATAGTTAACTGTTGAATTGTATGAAATGTGGACTGCATGCCAATAAAACTGTTTATTAAAAAAGATGAGAAAATGGAGGCATAGAATGTTTAAGTGGCTTTAAGTTTATAAAACTCATAGGCTGTTGAGGTAGGATTCAAGTCTAGGTTACGATGTTCTTAAGCACTGAGGCACACCAATCCTTCATTTTCTTATGTGTATGTTTATGGACATCATGAGTTTATCCAGCACAATCTGTTTTTTATTTTTTATCATTGATCGTTTTGTCCATTCAATGATGTCACTATAATAACAGAAATTTTTACCTTACCAATCACATCTCAGGTATAGATAGGGAGGAATTTTAGATTTCTCCAATGTACATGCTGTATGAGCCCAAATTTTTGAGTTTTAGTTGGTATTTACCCAAGGGGCAGGCTAAAAATGGACACCTGAATTGCTGCAAATATTTTCTTATTTGGTAACATTTCTCCACAAGGCTGTGCCCTGAAAGCTGCTACTTGAAACAGCAAATCCCATCATATCCGAAAAGGACTGCTTGCAATTTAAAATTTAGTCAATCTCCCTCTCTTGTGCATTTGCTTACTTAGTAGATTTTTTTTTTCAGTTGCAGAACATGTCAAAAAGGATAGGTGATTTAAAGCAAGCCTTGGGAAAAATATAAAGCCATTTGAATATTGAAAAGAGGAGCTTTTCCTCACCTTGTAGGGTACACAAGAAACCTGGCTGCTATTTAATGTAACACTTGACATGCTGCATTGTCCCTCTGCCTCCTAAATGTAAAATGCTGCCTTTCACCCAGATGATCTGTAAAGTCACAGCCCCTAGGAACAGCTTTCACTTCCTTTTGACTTCTTCTCCTCCCACTCTACCCTCGTGAATAATTCTTTGTTGATAAGGGACTCATTATCATTATGGCTTAAAGTTTGACATCACAGTTTGATGTCAGCACATACCTGGCTCCTTTTAATCTGCCTCAAGGCTATGTTTTAGGTCTGCTATGGCTTAATTTGTCCCTAGACTGTGTTTTCCTAATGCTGAAATGAGGATTGAGGACTCTCTTGTGACATTTTGTGTCTGACACAAAAGTCTCGGGAGATATATGGATGAAGCTTGGAGGATAAACCTTGAGACTTGCAAACAGATCTCTGCATGGAGCAATCTCCCTGTCTCTGTGGCCTTGAAATTAGACACATTAACTAAAGGAGGGAATAAATTTCAATAGCAAAACCTTTAAACTGTTTATATGCTTGCACTCAGTTATAGAGTTAATTTGCCCTGCTCCCCTCATACACCCCCCCCCCCCAACCCTTTCTTCCCTCAGTCCAGAACAGTCTTCTCTCCCTGTCGTGTTCCGTTTTTCTGATGGTCTCTACGGAGATCAGCTGCTAGATTTTTGATGGTTTCCATGTTTTATGACTTAGGTTGTCATTTTTAGTCATATTTTATTTTGAAACCATTTCATATTTTACAGAGAAGGTGACAAAAGGAAGCATGAACTCCTGTGTTCTCATTCTCAGATTGCCCACGTTACCACATTTACTAATGTTCAGTGCTGATATAAAATGACGATTTTTAATCTTATCAATTCTTGATAGCTGTTTTAGGGTACAAAAGAGATATTAACCCCAAACATAACTTAATAAATACATTTATAACATCTTAAGAGAGACAAAGGCAACCCAGACACATTGCCTGGATGAGGGAGGTCCTTAGCATGAGGTCAAAATGGTGTCCGAAGACTGATTGAGATGCTAGTTCAACAAGGCAAGGAACAAAGGGAACTATCCCAAATTGATGATTGGTAGTAGATCAATATATGTCATTTACAGAAGAGATCACATAAGTGGGACAGGGACCTGATTGGGTCCCACACATTGTCAGAGAGAATAGTTTATAAGATTGCCCCCTGGCCTTCCAATCAAGGCAGTCAGGACACAACTGAAAGGGCATGCCTCATGACCATGTGGCCCCCAATATGTCCATGAAGGACACACTTGGGCAAACCCCTAAGAGACTTCCTTTTCCTCAACTGGCTGGAGATGGCTGAAGGTTCATCCACTTTCCAATATACTTTGCCTAAAAGCAAGATTATCTACATCCTAGTTCATAAATTAGAAGGAATTAAATGGAAGCTTAATATATGTGGGGATGATACAAATAGGTTTTAGAAAGTTACTTCCATCCATAGTCTTCTGTGAAGAATGCTCAGAATTTGAGTTTTAATATAGAGCTCAGTACCCGCTTAGGATATAGAAACAAGTCTGAAGAGTCTTTTATCACTAATAAAATGAGGGAATAGGTACTAGCGGCAGCCGAGGGAGGTGTGTGGTAATGCTCTCTCACATTTGCGAGGGGTTCCACAAAGTCCACCCGCACCACTAATTTCTCCTGAGGTGTTCAGAATGTCTTATTTTCCGAAGAATTTCAAATGCTTAGTTTTTGTTACAATTTGGTGACAAATTTCTATTTAGTTGACTTTTTTTTTTCGGGGCACAACATGGAAACGCTTGACCTGAGGCTGTCTTTGAAGACCTGATGTGAGGTTTCGGGGTTGTCGGACCCAACTGACTAGCCACTCAGTCAGAAGATGATTTGTACGTAGCATAAAGTGACCAGATGAATCTCCTTTGGTGGGGCAGTCCCGATTTCAAACAATTTTCCCCCCGCCTCCCACATTTTAAAAAAAGTTCCGATTTTTGGAAAGAATGCACTACAAGCTAGGGAACGGTGGGAGAACAGGAAGGGAATATACATACCCCATCTAACCACCCACCACCCCTCTCCATCAATGGTGTTCCGTTTTGACCAATGTTAAAATCTGGTCACTTTAGAGTATACTGTTTGGATCCCAAAGGGTGTTTCCCTGGCTTGCCGACATGGTTTAGGGGGGAAATGAATAATGTGTTCTGAATTGGCAAAACCCGTGATTTTCACTTTAAGGGGAATCTTTTATTCTAGTGTTGAGACCAATTGAAAGATCCTGAGCCTGGGCCTTTTTATTCAGACAAGAACAATGAGATCAATTTTCAACCGAAAATGAAGGAAAGGAGAGCAACGGCAGCTGAGGTAACAGGCTCTAAAGGAGAAAGTTGGAAATTAAATATTATGGCTTAAAGAGCCCTGTAATTCAAGCCTCTTCTGCCCTGGCCCAGTCTTGCATTAAAGAAAAAGAAAAAAAACCCCTCTTCACTGCAAAATGGAAGCCAATCTTTTCCTAATAAAATAAAATTTTCTCGGCACCATGAATTTGAGCTTTAGCTATTTGATTTCTATGGAGATAAAGAGACTGAGAAGTGAGTGCTGTTTGGCAGGGAATGCAAATATGGTGTTAAGGAACAATGAGGAAAACTTCTCATACTGGCTTATTGGAATTTGTTGTATTTCATTCTGCTTTTCACTGAGCAGCAGAAGGGGTGTAGGAACCTTCTTATTTAATTTTTAGGGGAATTAGGGAAAAGAAGTCCAGGCTGAGTGACTTTAGACTGTTCATTGCCTTCTTCTGGTGGGCAGAAGGAGAGCACATATTTTAAATGTTAAGATCAGATTATTTATAAATTTGACTTTGAAATTCAAGGGCATGAAAGGAATGATAACTTGATTAGCGGAGGAGACAGCCTATGCACACAGCTGGTTTCATCTCTGTAATAGGTCAGAATCTGAAGAGCAGCATTTTTCAGTCTTTACTGGAAGTGACAGATTCTGAGGATCCAGGAAGGCTTACAAAAGTCAAACAACCTTAGAGATATTTTCCTCCCAAATCTCTTGCTTTAACCACTTTGGTGATGGGGTTCTGGACATGTGGCAGTGGGGTGGATTTCTGGATGTTTTGCTTTGCTGGCATGGTAGTTTTAATTTTGTGGCTCTCTAGGAATGGATTACTGACTTCTCTAGAAGTAGCTGGAAAATTCTGATATTGGCAATTTCAACATTACATGTAACAGGGAGTCTTGAGTTGAATGCACCTGCCTAGAAGAGCAATTGAAGCCACTTCATTTTTCATTGCAATAGTCCCTGACTATTGATCAAGGGAGACAGGTTCACCTGCAAATTCTGAAAGCATCTGTTTTGTGGCCTGCTTTAAACATGTGTATAGTCTTTGTGAGGTTGCTTGAAATTCTTTTCATTACATGATTTTAGATAAAAGTAACAAATATTAATTCAACTTATTCTAAGCAACACAGCAGCCTAATTTAAAGGGATGACCATATGTACTGAAGATGAAATTTCTAGAAATATAGTCCTATGTTTATAATGCTGTGTTTGATACTCTGACATGGGTGCTTCTAAATCATCTATCTTGTGAATCCTGGTCATCAAAATTCTATCCCAGGACTATTTTGAAAAGAATGTCTCCAAGGATCTCCCAGTTTTGACTGATTCTGAGAACATGTACAGTACATACAACAGTATCAAACTCACCCTCACTCCAGTCACCTGAAGGGATTATTTCTTCCCCCTCTTCTTCCTGGGCCTGTTGCTCAAGCAAGTGGTCCATCTAAAGAACAGCTGCGCGAGCATCACTCCCCATCTAGGTCTCCATTTATGGACAGAAGCAGTTTAGAGGTTAGGGAGGGGTGGGAAGGAGTCAGAATCCCAGAAGACAAAGAGGATAAAGAAAGAGACTCAGGTGCTCCAATTCAGAGAACACATGCTATGTTGGTCCTCAGACCCCATGCTGTTGTCTGCACAGACAATATACTTCCTTCCTGTTTTTCTTGCATGCACTGTCTACTTTATTTTAATTGCATGATAAGATGGATCAAGGACTTACAGATTTGATCCACAACAAATAGAGAAAATAATAGACCAGCCTAGTCTGGAGGATAGGTATCAAGCCCTCTCAGGGGCATCTGGGGCATGAGTTCTTTGCCCTTCTTCCTGATGCTAATCTTAACATGGCTCTCTAACGCTAGACTCCTGGGTTTAATTTTTAATATCAATTCTTGGGAAGAAGAATTTGATTCTTCCAACTTCGATTAGGTGGGTTTCCTTGAAAATCTAATGAATATGGAGGGGGATCACGAGAGCCATATAGCACAGCTGTGGGACTGTGAACTGCTCCCATGTTTATGCCAATTTCCAGGGAAGGCCTTGGCCCTTGAGATGGAAAATTCCTTCAGGACTGTTTGTTGTTGAATATCTGACTAGTCTTTGTGCATGGGAGGAGCATTATGCTATTTGAAGTTCCAGCAGATGAAATCCTAAGGAAGTGGCAGAATTTGTCTTTGGAATAGGTGAGCCATTTGACTGTGTAAAAGTAAAGACAAGAGTCAGGGAATATTTTGGAAAGGATAGGAATAAGAAAAACTATTACAGTGTCTTTATCAATAAAATGAGAATTTGGAGGGTTCAGGGACAGCAAAAGGAAAGATGAGCCCAGGTAAAGTAGGGGAACTAAGTGTTAACATAGCCTCATCTGAGTGATGGTGGCTGAAAGGTATTAAAATAGGGGTATCTTTGCACAGAATTCTGGTGGTGCAATGGAAAATTCTGTTTCCTGCTTATCTTGTTAAAATGTAGACTACATTTTTGTGTGGTAGAAACACAAATTCCCAGCAAGGAATGAACTTGTTAGAAGTCCTGGTTTCACTGTAGTATAAGGATATTATGGATCAAACTACCCCCTACCCTTATATCTGTGTTGAATTCCAATCCTTATGTTTATTGACATAATCCAATTGAGAGATATTTATTATTATTATGCTAGTGAGGTCATACCAGGGTACCGTGGCTCCTAAATCTTTTTCTTCTTTTAAATGTTCAAAGTCCATTTTATTTTTATATTAGGATTTAATTTTTAAAGTTTTATTGACAAATATTTCACGTATCATACAGTTTGATTATTTAAACGTATTAAAAAGTATTGTGTAGCCATCACCACAATCAATTTGAAATCATAATTCTCTTTCTTGTACTCACTATTAAGTTTCCATTTTCAACCAGTCTTCTTTGCCATAACTTTTAGAAGCCATTAATCTCTTTCACTATACATAGATTTATCTATCTTGGATTTCATATAAAGAAAAACATACAAAAGTGACAGCAAAATAAAAACCAACAGCAATAACAAATAAACAGAAAAACCTCATTCAGAAAGAAAACAGAGTAAAAACTAGAACAAATTTAATCACTTTAGAATCAAGAAAAGACCACTGTAAACACAGAAACATCTATGTCACAGCTGCCTTATGAAGATTGCCTCTAAGTTGAGGACGGAGGATGCTTGGGGTACTGATAAATGTGAAATCCACATGACTGAGAGATTGCACTACATTTTTAGCCTTTGGAACTGTGAGGAAATAAATTACTGTTTCTTTTAAAATCCCCCTCACTTGACATGTATTTGTATTACAGTAGCATGAGAAAATTATGACAAAGGGTGTCATAAAATGACCCAGTATAAGGTAGGTTCATAAAGAAGTCCAAGTTGGAGTCCAGTAAAAGAATTCAACTTCTTTGAGGATCTCAAGAGAAATTGGGAAGGAGAGGAAAATTTCCCCCATTTCCTCATTGGAATTTCGAAAGACAGGCTGAGTGCAGTTATGGGTCATTTATTAACGTCCAGGACACTCACTGCCATTGAGTCAAACCTGCTTCATATCGACCCTGGAGGACAGGGTAGAACTGCCTCTTTGGGATTCTAAGGCTGTAAATCCTTTTTTATTTTTTTTGGGGGGTCATCACTGCTCTCCGGCGGTGGGAGTAGGAGGCCCAGCCCCACTGCTGGAATTGAACCTCCGTCCCAGTGGGCTGCAGTCCTGCGCACAACCACTGCGCCGCTGGGGCTCAGCCCCCAAGGCTGTAAATCTTTATGGGAACAAATAGCCTAGTTTTTCTCCCTGGAACAGCAGGGGATTTGCACCACTAAACGTGCAGTTAACTGTAGTCTCATGCCTAATCCACACCACCACCAAGGCTCTTTTATATAGGATGTTACAGGATTTGAATGTTGTGAGAACACCACGTTATAAATATATATATATAATTCTGTAGATTTGATAAACATGTATCAGATTTGATATACATATATCAAAATGACCCCTTGACAAACTGCTTAGATTTTGCTTGTACCAGGAACCCAGAGGTTTGCAAACTTATGTCTAAATTTGGCAGCCTCTGGGTGTGTAGGGCTTTCTGAGAATTCCCAAGGGTGAGGTACAAAGCAGAGAGTGGCTACAGCCAAGAGTTTCTTACTGACAACAATTCATGGGCCTGGCAAAGAGGGCACCAGAGACATTAACAGTTGCTGCTTGGCTGCAGTTACCAATATCTGAGACTTCTGGTTGCATTGAGACTCTGGGGCTTCTGTTCAACTGCAGGCTGCCTCAGTGCTGGGGTAGCCCTGAGTGCCACGTCTCAGGACCATCCGTAATCTAACCCTGACTCCTCTGAGCAAAAATGTGCTTTGTTAAGTGTTGCTTACCTGTTTTGGGACAGAAGAGCAATATTAGCTTGACAGAGGGGATGAGAGCTTGGCGATGATGGAAGGATTCTGGGAGAAATCAACAAAAGAGAGAGAGGAAGACTTGTTTCCACGTATACCTCTCCAGCATAAAGAAGATGCCAGGCACAGAAGCCATATTTCCTCATCCACAGAAGGCCCTGGAGATAGTGTGGAGAAGTAATATACAGTGCAAAGCAAGAGCAAAGCAGGATGTTCACACAAGCCCCGCAATAACTAAATAGACTCTTGAATTTTGGATCTAGAGACAGAGCACAGTACAAAAGCTGCAGTGTTGATGTAGGAATGTTCATATCTAGAAGGTGGAGACATTCTTCAAAGAGCCAGCCAATCGCACAAAACCTGCCAGAAAGCCAGCCAATGATGGGATTTCTGCTGTTAGCATAATCTGAGGTTTGACTTTGCTTTCCATCAGACCTTTCAGACTAGCTAAGGGCCGTTAGGACTTCTCCAGTGATCTCCCTTCAGTGATCTCACCCTTTCCATCCGACTCTTTTCATTGACTCTGCTTTGAATTTTGTCCATGGTCTGAAATAATTTTTTTTGAGCGGGACAATTATTGAAGTGTGGACAGGCTCAAAATCTTGAGCCATCTCGTGGTCACAGCAAGAAAAAAGAATATGTTAAAATAATGTGAGTGCAGAAATACATGGGATTTTTAGGTTACGCTCTAAAGATTTTGCTTTAAGGATGGTTTTAAAATTCACTTTAAAACTGCTTTTATTTATCCCAAAGGGAACATGGCATTCATGCTCTATGTATTATCATAGTGAGGGTAAAGGGCTAATAAAGCCTCAGAATGTGAACTTTTGTCTGGAAAAAGGTTCTTTGTGAAGAATTTGAGCTGCACATTTCTAAGGTTGTCTGGTTTTACCATTGTCACCTCTTTCTCAGTCAGAGGAAAAAGAGGTGTGAATCCCACCAGTCTCCTGGCTGCTGACATTGAGTCTGACTTAAATTCAGAGTGGAAGCAAAATAGACCTATAAATAATTCATGTTGAAAAACGTTTCTTGGAAAAAAGGCTTTACTATCAGTTTTCAATTTTTTTATTCTGTGGAAAGCATTGATGAACTCTTAGATGCTCCTTTTAAAGTGTCAAGAGAGTCAGATTAATCTCTGTGAGCAACGACTCCTTTCTGAAGTCTTTATATATCAAACATACATTGTATGCATATGATGCTTTAGAAAAATGTTTTGTACTGAACATATATGTTTAAATAAGGCATAGATAGTTCTGTCTTATAGCATCACAATGTAGCTAACTAAAATTATGACTATTATGTGGTGGTTGTTCTTATGTTTTTGTATATCTCATCATTAATAATATGTGCCACACACAATATTGCAGCACATAATTTTCTGATGCTGTCATTTTCCTGAGTTACAGCCTGGTGATGCCTCTAGTCAACCTGGCCAAATATACTGATTAATGACTAACATTGTCAGGTACTAGAAATGCAATGGGTTAGTGGGTCATGCATTGAGTTGCTGTGATTGTTACATAATCTGATGTCAATTTAAGAATTCAGAGTAAAGGGGTGGAATCTAGGCTGTCAATCATGTCATATCCATTAAGACCTCTGTGTGGGCATGGCCTTCTCTTGAGGAGTCTGGTGTTTCCTCCTTGGAGATCGGAAACATGGGAGGTGGGAGATATGTTCTCTCTTGGCTCACTTCCTACAAGACATTCCTGTGCAGAAGACACATGAAAAGAGGCTGATGGAGCCAGAAAAGCCACTAGAGAGCCCTTCCAGTGCTGAGTTGCTTACAACATGATGGAATACACAAAAATTCCCATCCACTGACTTGTGATCTTTCTGCATTTGGCATCACTGCATGTGTTTCATGAGTCTGAAGAGGACCCTATAGGTTTGTATCAGACAGATGGGCTAATAACAGACTTATGGACTTGATCTGGACTGGGCTGGCATGTTTTTTCAACACTCCACTGCTTCTTTATATAAAACTCCTCCTTATATACATATGAGTGTCTCTGGATTTGTTTCTTTAGTATATTTGGCTAACACAGTTGCTAACCGTGAGGTGAACAGTATGAAACCACCAGGCACTCTGTGGAAGAAAGATGATATTTTCTACTCCTGGTAAGAGTTATAGTTGCATGTTCTTGGTGTAGTTGTTCTTATGGGACTTTGATTTTGTCATAATATGACCACCAACAGAAATCAGAGTCATGCATAACCATGGGCAAGCAGATGGACCCTGGGCTCTCATTTAACCTGTCTTCCATTAGTTCTGATAACATGGTCCTGCTCAATACTCACCTATATGTAATGATCACTGAAGATAAGGGTGCTACAGCAAAGTATGGTGAAGAAAGCTGACGGTGCCCGGCTATCAATTGGAAGAGTGTCCGAGATCTTAAAGGTTTGTATTCCCATAGGCAGCCATCTAAGGAGTCAACTAAGTCCACGTAGAAGAATCATACCAGCTTGTGTGATCCAGAGATGACAAAGACAAAACCCAAAATAAGGCGGGGAAAAAGTATGAGAGCTTAAATAGTGAACACTTAATTTGTAAAAGGCTATGAAGAACAGTAGGAGCCCGAAATTCATCTGTAACCAGATTAAGCTGCTGGGAAAATCCCCTCTAGTCACAGGCAAGGATCTAATCAGCTTTAGTCTCAGACAGAGGTCATTGTAATCATGATTATACTGGATTGAACTTGATACTTGGTCACTTGATCTCCCTCTTGACCCAAACTGAATTTGTTCTAGGTGCAAATATTTCTTGCTTGTTCATGACAAAAATTTCTTTCCTGGCATTTTAAAACATTAGTGGTAATCTTTGATTTCTTACTTGTTATATGTATTTTTATTTTTGTATTGCTATTATTTTATTCTTACCACTTTATTTTTTATTGTTTCTGTTGGGTTTTATAATTTGTGAAACACAGAAGTAGATGCATAGATATAATAACTGACACAGGGCCTATAGGGGATATAGATGGGGGGGGTGGGAGATAGGGAGGGTGAGGGGAATTGAGGGGCAAAAAAGTATTTGGGAGGAAGGGGGAATCAATAGAACTGATGTTGATTAAACAACTCATTTAAATTAATTTAACCATAAAAAGGAAGAAAATGTTCTAAAATAGACTGTGGTAATAATTGTACAATTCTTGTACAATGCTCTTCTCTTGAATTGAATGATGTGTGGATTATGTGCCAAAAAAACTGCAAAAAGTAAAAAAGTTACAGTTTCAGAAACCCATGGAGGCCTTTCTACTCTGAACTGTAGGGTTTCTGTAAGCAGGCATCAACTCAGTAACAAGGAGTTTAGTTTTGATTTTTATCATTCTTATATATAATATTTTATACCCCAAAGATAAATAGAGATCAGATTTATAAAGATACTGAGATTATCATTGCTCCCTTTATTGGTCTTGAAAGGTTTATGTGTTCTGAATTACCTGTGTTTTGAGATCTTATCTGTACCATTGGTAAAATAGAGTTGGGGTCATGGTAGTGGGGGGTGGTGGTCATTAAAGAATTAGAGGAAGATTTAATCAGTGCTACACTATATCCTGATTGGCTCTTCTCTTCCTTGTGGCCATTATGACAGGCGGGTGTCCAATTGACTTCTGATGGGCTTTGGTTCTCCACTCACTCTGCCTACTCCCACATCCCCATTGATATGCTTTTTGTTTGTTTTGTTTTGTGTCTTTGATTCCTGATGATATCTGATCCCATTGACAGCTCATGATCACACAGGTTAGTGTGGGCTTTGTTGCTTCTCAGCTAGATGGCTGCTTGTTTATCTTCAAGCCTTTAAGACTCCAGACACTACATCTTTTGATAGCTGGACACCATCAACTTTCCTCACCACGTTTGCTTATGCATTCTTTTGTCTTCAGCGATCTTGTCAGGGAAGGTGAACATCATAGAATGGGACAGTGGTTGGTGTAAAGCAAACAAGCAAAAATAATAATCTATAGATTGTTAGGGGGTGGGGGGGGGAGAAGGAGGGGTAGAGAAGGTTGGGAGGAAAAGGAAGAGCTTATGCCAGGGGCTCAAGTAGAAAGAAAATATTTTGAACAAGATGATGACAACATATGTGAAGATGTGTTTGAACAAATGGATATATGTGTGGATTGTTATGAGTCTCCAATAAAATAAAATTAAAATTAAAAATTATAATGAAAATAATGATAATGTTAGAAAGAAAAAAGAGAGACTCAACTTACATTAGAAAGGACTTATTAGCAGGTAGTTATTGCAACAGAATGTTGTCATAAGTAAGGGATAACTTATGATGGAGAAGTGAGGTAAGTACCAATAGAGAGTGCTAGGGGATCACAGAGAGTAAACAGGTAAAATCATCAAGTGTGACATGGGATAAATCAGATAGGCCTGTTGATATAATTAAAAAAAAATTAGCCAATGAAAGTCCTATGAGTCACAAACTTCCAGTTTGAAATTTTCATGAGGATGCTGCAGGACCAGGCAGTGTATGCTTTTCATTTTACAACAGTGATATAGGTTGGGGAGGTGGCGGGGTGGTGGTGGTGGTTGGAAAGGAGAAAATTTTAGTTATACTTTACCTCCTCCTTTTTTTTTTACTAGTTAGTAAGAAATGGGTCTATATTTCTTAGTGGTTCCAGGTCCCAATGTAACTTGTTGGTCCCAACACATGGCAATCTTCTGTGCAACAAGACAAAACACTCCCCAGTCCTGTGTCTTTGCACTATTATTATATGTGGGCCCATAGGTACAGCCAGGTGTCAATATATCTTGTCAAGACTCTTCCCTTTTTTAGGCATCACTGCCCTCGGGTGGGAGTGGGAGGCCCAGCCTTGCTCCTGGTGAGCTGCTGCTGGATTTGAACCACAAAGCCAGTGGGCCGCAGTCCTGTACTCAACCACTACGCCACCGGGGTTCAGCCCAAGACTCTTTCTTTATTGGGGGGCTGCCTTTCTACTTTGTCAAGTGTGACGGTTAGGAATTATGACAATTAGACACATTCTGGGTAAGGATAGCAATGGAGGCCAACCTGTAAATTGTGTTTCAGCCTAAGGATACTTCCTTAAATAAGAAAGAGACCAAATAGATTAAATTCTTTGGCTTTTATCTTCTGTGGGAGCAAGATCTTGCATCTGGTTCCTTCTTTTCTTGTTGCATTATCTGCCAATCCCAGAAGCAGTCAACAGGCTATCGACTGTGGATTCATTAGTCAGATTGAATTAATTTACTGTGGAACCTGCCAACCTATGTACCCTGTTGCCTCTGCTTCATTATCTTTATTCCTATTTGACAGCTTCCACGAGTCAGGAGAAACCTGATTTGAACTGGATTTAACTACTTCTACAAATATGTGTTATTTTTCATATATAAATATCTTTCCACAATACAAACTCATACAAACATCACTGGTTTTGCTTCTCTAGAGAGACCAACTTAATATACCTGATAGCATGTCCAAAGTACATGAAACTAAGTCTCATCATTATTATTTCCAAGGAACTTTCTTGTTGTACTACTTCCAAGATTTATCTATTTTTTTGGGAGCATCACTGCCGCTGGTGGTCGTGGGCACTACCCAGTGCCTCTCCTGAGAGCTGCCCCTGGATTTGAACCACCAAGCCCGTGGGCTGCAGTTCCGCACTCAACCATTTACGCCACAGGGGCTCAGCCCTTATTTTTTTTTTTTTCAGTCCACGGTACTTTCAATATTCTTTGGCAGCACCTAACTCAAGTGAATAAATTCCTCTTATGTTCAATGTCCAACTGTCAAAAGCATTTGAAGTGATTGAAAATACCATGGCTTGGGTCAAGCACACTTTTGTCCTCAGCATGATGTCTTTGCTTTTATTTTTTTTATTAAAAATCATTTAATTGGGGGCTCATACATCGTTTTTCACAATACATAGATAAACATACTAGGCCAAGCACCTTCACATGTCTGCTGCTGTTATCATTCTCCATGCATCTGCCTTTTCCCTTGAGCCCCTGGTATCGGATTCTCATCCCTTCCCCTCTTCCCCTGCTCTCTCCTCCCCACCAACTCTCAATACTTTATAAATTATTATTGTTCTGTCATATCTTATATGCCCGAACTCTCCCCCAACCCACTCCGTTGATGCCCATCCTTCAAATAGGAGCTTATGTGTATATCCTTGCAGTTCGTTCCATTTCTCTACCCTACCTTCTCTCCACCCTTCCAGAAGCTCCAATCTATCCACTGGCCTGAAGGGGTTCATCCATCTTGGTTTCCCCATATCTCTAGCTTCCCTCTCAACTACTGTACCTTTTCCAGTCCATCTGGATTTGTACTCTTGTGCAACATATTTACGCAATGCAAAATTTAAAAGAGAAGACAGGCTGCAAGTTGAGATGACAGCAAGCTCATCGCTCCTGATTCCTGGAGAATGGAGGAGCCAGAGAAGAGGCCACATGGGCTTGCCTTGATGGAGCCAAACCTCTGGGGCTGGAGAAGCCAGGTGGAGACTCCTGTCTGTGCTGAGATGGTTGGAAGGCCACGGGAAGACCCCTGCAAGCACTGAGATGCTTTTACTGCCATGGGACACAGAAGACTGCACCCATGCACCTGTATTGTTCTGGTGTCATCGCACGTGCTTCATAAGTCGGAAGGAGACTTTATAGACTGGTGTTGGACATAAGGGCTAATAGCGGACATATTACTTTGGACTGGACTGGGTTGGGATGATTTCTCAATGCTCCATTCCTCTTGTATATAAACCTTTCCCTTATATCCATATGTGTGTCTATGACCTTGTTTCTCTAGTCTACCCAGACTAACAGGTTGTGATCTGATTAGTAAGATGCCTTCCACCCCTACCTTCATGCAGGTATTTCTGGTTGACTTAAACTCTATAACCATCTTTGTAATATTCTCTGCCAAGCCATCATTCAAATGCATGCATCTTCTGTAGTGCTTCTTAATCATTTCCCATCTTTCACATCGATAGCAACCTGAAAATAATATGATTGGGTAAGACACAAAGGATGTCTTGTGAGGTAGATTTGTCCAATGCAATATATTATTTGATTTCTTGACTCCTGCTTTCATGGGATCCATGTGAAATAAAAGCATTGGTAATTTGAGTCTTTTTTTCCACTAATCATGATGTTGTCTACTCTAACAGTTTCAGAATTTTTGTTTTCATTTCACTGTGTTTTAAATCATACTGAAGATTATGTGATAATAATGTCTTTAAAAGAATCAATAACAAACTACTCACAAGGAGTTGGATAATAATAATGTCCCAAATATTCAACTGTACCAGGACACGATTCAGTTTCATTTCCTCTCATTCATCCCTTGAATCTATTCCTCCACATTCCTGGGTTCTGCAAATCACTGGGCTCTCCCACAAAAACACATGAAATTTTGAGGAGTTGTCTCAGGTGCTGGTGACTACTTTTCTGCCTAAAACCCAAAGGTCAGACAGGTGCAAGCCAAAATGCAGGGCTCAGAGCCAGAAGCCAAAAGTGTCAACAAATCACATTAAGTCCTCTTCCTGCCACCACTGCTTAGTCAGGAAACAGGTCTGCTTTTACAGGTGGAGTGTTCAATGCATGGAAATTTATGGCAACAGCAGCATATATCCAAGGAAAACAAAGAGTGTGACCTGATTTACACTTTCTACTACAGAGAGATCTTAATTCATTTCTATTTCTATTCATAAGTAGAGAATACCCTTTAGTAATGGGACTAAAAAATGTGACTATAACCACAGACATACAAAGTCCAGAATTACATCACATAATGAATTGTGGCTAGAAGATCCATATTAATTACTCAAGTGTAGTCTTTTCATCAGCAAATGCCTTAAGTCTTTTTCACTTTTGACAAGCAAGATGTGTCATCTGCATACATCTTACTCCAATCTTCAATTTTACTTCATATAGTTCAGCTTTTAATTTTTTAGGATCAGCATACAGATTGAAAAAAATATGATGAAAGAGGATACAACCACAACACAAACTTTTCATAATTTATTTTCTTGTTCTGTTCAAATGATTATTTCTTGTTCTGTGTACAGGTTATACATCAACAAAATGAAGTGTTTAGGAATCCTTATTTTTCTTTGATAACAAACTAACTTATCTAAGTTTATTTTGATACACACAGAAGAATACCTTTGCATAGTCAATAAAACATTATTTTTATTTCTTTTAGCAAAAACCTATCTGACATCAGCAATGATATCCCTTGTTTAATGTCCTCTTTTGAATTCAGTTTGAATTTCTGGTAGTTACTTTTCAATGTACTGTTGCAACCATTTTTTAAATTATCTTCAGCAAAATTTTACTTGCATGTGATATTTTTCAATAGTTTCTATGTTCTGCTAGGTCATTTCTTTGGAATGGGCACAAATATAGAAATCTTTCAGTCAGTTGGCCAGGTAGCTATCGACCAAATTTTCTGACATGTAAAATTGAGTACTCCTGTGTTGTATCAATTTTTGGAAACATTTCTATTAGTATTCTGTAAGTTCTTGAAGCATCATTTTACTGTGAATGCTTTTAGAGAAACCAGCTTTTCCCTTCAGTGCCAGTGGTTCTTGATAAGGTACTGCATCTAGAAATGGGTTACTAATTCTGTGTGATATATTGAGTTGATGCATTCCTTTCATTTTCTTTTGATGCTTCCTTTATCATTAAAGATGTTCTCCATAGAATCCTTCAATATTGTTGCTCAAGCCTTAAATGTTTCCTTCAGATCTATCAGCTTCAGAAAGGCTGAGCAAGTTATTTCCTTTAGATTTCCTCTCCAAAGGTTTTTTTGGGGGAGCATCACTGCCCTCTGGTGGGAGTAGGAGGCTCCTGGAGAGCTGCTGCTGGATTTGAACCACCAATCCTGTGGGCTGCAGTCCTGCACACAACCACTATGCTACCAGGGCTCAT
>PVJH01016700.1:0-49776 GCA_004026705.1 Nesogale talazaci
ACCTCCACCTCCACCACCACCACCACCACCACCACCACCACCACCACCACAAGACAGCAACTCACTTTTACCAAGAACCTATTCTGTGCCTGTTTTTTATGAAGTGCCTTGGTAGATACAAAAATGAACACATTTTAAGATAAGTTGTAAGGGTTCCGCTGTTCACTGAGAAGCACGCAGTGAGGGATTTTGTGGGTACAGAACAACACACACAAGGACAGGAAGGGGCCAACCTTTGGAACATTCATTATTTTCTGCAGATTCTGACGCTACGTAAAGGATGCACAAGTCTCAAAGTTGTTCCTCTAAAATTGTAGGTAAAGTAAGATTTGACCATTTCAAGTCAATTATTCCTATTTTCAAGATAATTTAACACACCGGTGATTCTGTGATTTAGTCTTGTGATGCTAGCTAGGCTTCTAAATGATCATACAGCGAAGATTTAACTTTTCCAACCAAATGTATTATCAGTTCCTGATTCCTGCTAGTTTTCCATGTATGCAATATTCAATAGACAATGTCTTAAGTGGTTTTCCTCCTTATTAAACAGCTTTCTAAAATCTATAATTCAGTGAGACAGTAAGTAGTTGCATTTATTTCTATACAATTCAATTGTGTAAAGCCGACTGTGAATTCAGCGGGGCATTCTTGTGTTAGCCAGTTTTTGTTGTCAGCTACACAACATGAAAGAAGACTGTATTTCCTCGCTAATGTAAGAAACTAGAGGAGAATAAAGACCTTAAGTCTATTAAAGCACTGGTTTCAATGGCAGCTTTGAGATCCAGAGGTTAAAAAACACCACAGGTTCTGGAATGGCTATACCAGTTGCGTATGTAGACCTGGGGGTTCCTGTTTTCCTTTTCTATCAAGCACATTGACAGGTGCTGCTGTTGAGTAAGGGTTGAGTGGCTAACAGCCAAGTGGGTGTTTCAAAGCCATCAGCCACTCCTCCAGCGAAAGCTGAGACCCTCTGCTCTCAGAAAGATCTGCAGCCTTGGGAACCCAATGGAGGCCGTCTGCTCTGTCCTGTAAGGTCACTATGAATGAGAATTCACTTGATGGCAGGGGGTTTGGCTTGCCTGGTCATTGAACCTAAATTCCTTTCCTCCGCAAACTTGACCCTTCCAACTTCTCATCGCTCACATTGAAATTCCATCAAGCCACAGGCATGAACATCAATTTCAACATGAAACAAGCTAAGAGGCTCCCTTGGTTCCAGGGAGACTGCAATAAAAAGAGAGCTCTTTAGGAGAAGCTTCGAGTTGCAAATTCTTCAATGCGGCTCCTCCCTGAGTCCAGCCAATACAACACTTGCAAATAGGGTCCGAGGCAGAGATGAAACAAATCATGGATACGGTATTGCTTTTCCTGTTGTCTTGATGCTTCCTGACATACTTTTAATGTTAGACTATAAATGAATTTTGCTAACATAGTGCAGTGAAAAAGTCATACCTGGGATCCTATTTCAAGTCATTTTTTCTCCCTCATTAAAAACAGAAACAAAGGCAAAAATTCTTTCCTTTGGCAGACTATTGTTACCAGAAAAGCCCCAATGTAACAAAACCCTCCTAGCAAAATCAGTGAACCCTTCTCCACTTTCATCCTTTGAAACAAGTTGAGGCAGGTCAAATTTTATTAAAGAGTACAGAGATTTTGGTTGTGATGATGTTTGTCAAGGTTGAGTTTGACATTTCTTTCTAATTAGCCAATCTAGTATCAATAGTAGTATTCTCTTTGGACTAAACGGATAGGAAATTAGTTCCAAATGCTTTCCAGGCTTTTAGGTGTTTCCCCTCCCGGGATAACCACACTTTCAGATGCCTTTCTTTAATTGCTTTCAAAAAATCTCATTTTCAAATTACATGGCAAATTGAGATGCCACCTCCTTGAGAACCATGAGAAATGCTCAAAGAAGCAGTATCCAGGTAAGCTCATTTTCTCGATCTCTGCTTCATATAAGCTGAGAAACTGATGACATGGAAGAAATGACCAGAGTAGCTTCAATTTTCATGACAGACACGTCACTGTCTTTATCTACTTTAAGGCAAACAAGACCTTTAATATTGCTTCAGTGTCTCAAGTTCTCAAAGTTAATTTTTGAAAGGTAGTGTGATGCAGTGGTGTTAGCTCTGGCCAGTTTTAAATGAACATTAGATGTATCACCTTGAAGAACATGATTGAACTCGATGTAATCAAGCCTCAGATTTTTTTTATCACAAAATTGTTTTGAGATTAACTTTGATTAAGTATTGACTGAGAGTTTTTCAAAATGTGAAAGACCTCCCTGTTCCTAAATATTAGCCTGGAATACAATGGGGTAGCCTCTTCCCCCCAACTGGATTTTTTCCCTAAAACTATATATTTAATTATTAAAAAACAAAATAACCTTGTAACCTTCAATGTACTCTCCATTACACATCATACATTTATCAAATCTGTGATTCCTTTCCTGGAAACATTTTTCAAATATATCTACTTGGATGGCTGACAGCACCTCCCTTACTTGTTTTCTTCATTTCTTCTACTTTGTTAAGTTGCTGTCCCTCTTCATTTGTGGAATCAAAAAGAAGCTGAAAGGAGAAAGGTCAGGTGAGTCAGGTATGTGTCAAAGAGACCTACTGGTTGTTGCCAAAAATAAGTGCACTGAGATGACTACATGAGTAGGGGCATTGTCATGTTGGCAAAACCAGTCCCCTGTCTGCCACAATCAGGCCCCCCCCTTTTTTTTTGGTTAAACTCTGTTATGCAATCCTTTCAGCACCTCTAAAGAGAAAGATTGATTGACGGTCTGACTTGGTGGAATGAACTTCAGATGCACTCCAAGTTGCCATTTTCCTTCTTTTGGGAAGTTGATGGATATCCAGAATGAGACTTGTCATCAATTGATGTCTCCCCTTTTATGAAATGAGAAAACCACTTGTACTCTTGAGATTTTCCCATAGTGCTGTCCTTGTAAACTGTGTTCAGCATCACAACAGTTCCTGCTGCATTTTTCTAGAGCAGGATGTAAAATTCTGTAGCCACACGCTATCCTTTTAAATTGGCCATCACACACAGATTCACACGCACGCACACACACACACACACGGTTTGAGAGAAATTGCTTTTATGAAAAAATTCACCATGACCAGAGAGAATTTTCTCAGGTTATGCCTCTGGGTGCACTGAGTTGCTGGATGCTTGCCTAGTGGGGTAGGGGTGAGGGCTGGGGTGGGGGAACTCATACTATAAAATATCCCAATTTTTGTGTTTTTTTTTTTGTATCACTTATACTCTGTGAATTTCCTGGTTTTAGCAATGAATCCTTTGGAAGGAAAGTTAAGGTTTTACATCTGGCAGTTCTTTATGCAAATGCACAGAAATGTCAAAACGTTAGCTGATAGATGTAAACACTGCATACCCTTGTTTATCCAGCAAAGTCCCAGATTTTCCTGGTTTAATTGTGTCCTGATTTGGCGGACACATTAAGCAATCATGATCTCTACATGACAAATCCTCTTCAGTTCACCGCTGTCTCAGCACTGCTCAGTACAGAGCCTGAAACACAATTGATGCTTAGTCTATATTTGCTACAGAAATGGTGCTCTACATGCTTTCCGAATGCGTCTGCTTTTGCTTTAACAAGCAAATTGATTTTCTTACAGTTGAGAAGAATAGCAGTTCCAGTTTTAGGGTGCTAGATCTCAGGGAAGGTCTTACCTTTGGGGAAGTCCTTGTCTCTTTTAAATTTAAATTTTTAAATTAATTTAAATTTTTGAATGCTCTTCTGGTATCTTAGCATCGCTTTTCTTCATCTCTTCCATTCACTTGCTTGCTTAATGCCTTTTCTATGTCAAATGACATGGAACTTAGACACACCCTACATAAATATTGGGCAATTAATATAAAAAAATGCCCTGTCCAAATGCGTTTTTTACCTTGTGGCCTTATAACCACAAGAATAGGGATTAGGATTTACAACGCATATTTTGGGGGCATGATTCTATCCATAACAGCATCTTTTGTTTGCTTTGATTTATTCCCTCTGCTCTTGTGGTTTTATACATTTTTAATAGCATTCCTGCTGGGATGTTATTTTCTTAATTTTAATGCAATATTTAATATTACAAAGGTAATACATATTAATTATGAAGAAGTGGAAATCTCTAGAAAGTGACAAAAAGGACGATGGCTAATACCTCAAGATAGGTTGCTTCACTCAAAAAGTGACATGATTGCTAGTGCTGCAAGATAAATTGCTTTATCATATAATTATTTTTTCCTTGGAAAAGAGAAACCAGCATCCTAAGGATATTTAGAGCAAAGAGGTGTTGGTGTATTCAACATGTCAGTCCATGTGTCCGTCCAGCTTCCTCAAAGCCCCTCTGTATGAGCAGGTCTACGGCACTATATTTGGTACTCTGTGACCCTGCCCTACTGACTAAAACTGAGAGTATTAGGGATGGGCTTTGATTCAATCGTAGTAGAACCGAAGGCTAGTTGACACTTGTGACTGGCACAAAAGATTGAACGGGAGCATCATATTACCCCCTTTAAGGCTGAACTTGGAAATAGTTAGCAATGGGACCTGGAACTTAGGAATCTATGAAGAGAGGTATGAGGTAAGGGAAGGCCACAGACTGTCACAGCAGGCTGAGTTATGAGCAAGTGGCAGCGATTGCCGGACAGATTCTTTAAAGTAGAGGAAATAATTCGCCAGTTTGTAGAGAGGTGAGGGTGGAGCAGAGGCACAGGGAAAGGCAAAGGCACTGTCAGGGAGGCCTGTGAAGGCTCTGAGAGCTAGATCAGCTGGTCCCTAACCCTGTATTGATTTCCACACATTTCTCAGTCCTGGACCCAGTTAATGAGTACCTTTGTAATATTTCACTCTTCCTTAGGGTAGCCTGAATAAATGTTTATTCTTTTTAATCCCCCAAATATACCATTATTACAACAATGGTGTATTTGTCGAATGAAGGAGACCATGTAAAATCAGACATTTCCTGTTAGACTATAAAGATTTAGCGGGATCTCTAAGAATGCAATGGTAGGAATAAACCATTAGACGTTTTGGGAATTGGAAATATTCCAGAAAGTTATTTTCTCCATTTTTTTCCCTCTGGGATTTCACCTTTGCTACTTGGAATATCTTTGTACTTTTCTGTATTAGCATCCTTTCCAAGTCTCTTGGTTTTTTGATCCCTATAAGGCTGATACAGAGAAATGGTTTCTATTTTTATGTGGTCTTTCTGGCCTTGACTTTGTAATTTCCACAAAATGTTTGGTTGACACAATACACATAAAATATGTAAAGTTCTTGGTGGGATTGGCAGGGACTATATACAAATAGGTGCCCACCAACGGGATTGGTAGGTTTTGGCATCTTGCTAGGTTTAGAAAGAGTCAATCCTATAGGCTGATGGGGGATGACGTATTCTCAGTATTCCCAAGAAGAGTCAAGAGCAGAACACATCCTTTGGACCCAAGGTGTCTGTACTGAGAACCTCTTGTGGAGGCAAAGAGAACTCTAACACCAAAGAACTGTAGCACTGACAGTGGCAGGAGATGGCTGTGGCATAGAACCAATAGGAAACTGTAGTGGGTTTGGTGACCCAAGAATATGAGAATCGAGTCTCTTTGAATAGTAGGCTCCTTGATATAGTGCAGTGTGTCTGGACACTAATTGGCAAGCTAAAGAGCTAAAGCACTTGTATGAGCAGGGTCCAGCAGCAGCAAGATTCTGAAAAGATGATCCGAATTAAGAACTGTACCTTGACTTGCTCTTGTTATATTCAATTAGATTCAGATCCTAAATTGCAACCTGTTATTTCCTAATAAAAGCCCTATAATTTTGAGTCTGGTCTGTGAACTTTGTTGTCACTGAAATAAGTTATCAAATCCAGAATAGAAATAGAGAGTGTTTTGGGAGGAACAGGTAGTGTCAGAACTGGTAAAGAAGGTTGGATCTCCAGTCTGTGTTATCCAAGGATTGTAAATAATAAAGTCCAAATATGAATGAGGGAGTGATACTGGAGCTTAAATTGTGAGCACCTGGTTTGTCAAAGGTCATGGACAACCATGGAAATCCAAAATCCATTGCAAGGTCTTCACATGGATTAAGTCTTTGATGAATCCTCTCAGACCATATTTGAGGGATGTGAATATCAGAAAGAGATTATTATAAAGTTGATTATGGCAGATGTTGTTAGGCTAAAACTTAATACCTTATCATTTGATTTCCCTTTTGACTCATTTTAAAGTTGTTCCACTTCTTAATATTTTCTGCTATCATTTTTGAGGGATTTTTATGTTTGTCTAGCCATTTTCTGCTCTTGTTTTTTGTGTCCTGTTTTAGTTTTGTATGATTTTTTGATCTTTGAAATCCAAGATAATTAGATTTTATAGTGACAGGGATTGGGTAAGGGGATGGCAGGGGAGGGTGGGGAGAAGTACGGAGCTAACCATAATGAGTATGTTAGACGGGTGTCTCTAGAGAAACAAAAAAAGGACACTAGTTTTATATATATTTATATAGATAGATATATAACATAAGAAATGCATAGTTAATTAATTGACAAAGCAGTACAAATGGTTCAGTGCAACTCACTTCCGTGAGACAGCTGTGAGACACTGGTAGTTCTTCAAGTCTTGAGGGTCGCTGGGTAGTCTTCTGTAGAGAAATTCAGACTATCTGGCCACAGACAGAAAACAAGACAGGTCACCAAGGGTCAGCCAGATGACAGCGTTCGACAGCCCCCAGCTCAAGAGATATATATTCCAGTAGTGTGGCAAAGCAGGACTTGAAGGAACCTCAAATTATAGTGACACAGTCCATGGATTAGGTACCCCACAGGTAATGTAGCTTGCAAATGGAGACACTGAACAAGGAAGGTAGTTGGCTGCATGCTGGTCCAAAGATCTAAGAGCAAGAGAGAGAAAGGTGAGACTCACAGAGCCATTTATCTCTCCATCCTTCAATTAAGCTCATATATGTTGATTGGCCATGTTGGCACAACAAATCTACCTATCACAATGAGTATGAGAAAGAGAATGTTTTGAAATTGATTGTAGTGATGATTGGACAAATCTTAGTATGCTCAAGCGATTGACATGTGTCATGTATGAAGTATATGCCAATAAATGATTTAAACAATATTTTTCAAAAGATTGAAATGAGAAACTATATCTGACCTCCATCTCTTAGGACTCAGTCTTGAGTTGTTGCTGATGTTGATTCTACTCTTGCCTTCTGAAGTTAGACAAGGGCTGATGCTGCCTACTATAGCTGGATTACATGTGGTATTGATTCTGCCCTAATACTCTCTGAGAGTAGAGCTCTAGTGCCCACAGCTATCTGACTAGCTACAATGTCTTCTATTTTTAAATTCTCAAAAGGGATGATCAAATGAGTCACTGGTCAGCTAATGAATTGGCGGATTTTGAGCCCAATGGTCTTCTGGTCTAATGAGCTGTGGTGAAGGTATGTGAGGTCCCATGGAGCACTGCTACTTCAGTTGAGGACCTGAGTGGTAATTCTTTGATTAACAGGCAGAGGAACATACATGCTATACCTTGGCTCTTCTTTGTCATATAACCCTGATCTTTATTCATAATGAAAATCCATGATTGCACTGCTTAGCAAGTTCCAGACTTAGCAAGTTCCACCTTAACTCTGTGTGGTTCCCAGTTTCCAGGGAGCCTTCCCCATTCCTTTTACTATCTTGCTCACCTTCTACTGGATTCCATTCCTCCGTCACCACCTCTTTTCTGCCCAAGTGCTGACAGTTGGTTTTCTTTCTAGTTTTGCCCCAGGGTCAGCCTTTGAAGCCATACCCCTGGTAAGCAATCTCTGCTCTTACTTAGAAATGGCAGTTCTGTAAAGGCCCACTCAGTAAGTGCAGAGAGGAGGCTGTGCTCCACATAGACTGGAATGAAGAAGTAGCTGAAAAAATTACACCATCTTGCATACTGACAGATTCAGCACTACTTGCCTGAGGGCGCCAATTGTGTAAATTCTTCCCTCAGCAATGTGACAATCTCTGAGTTCCTCTGGTTTCAGTTTAACTGCAACAGGGCTGCAGACCACAGGGGAACTAGCTCATTCTGTCCCTTAGAGTGAGTTTACCAAAGCCACCTCGGCTTAGCTGTCTGTCTGAATCAGCATTCCCTGATGAAGGGTGATTTCGCCTTCCTTTCGAAGTGTCTCAGAGGGAGTGACAAGAGAGATGTGAGGACATGCAGCCTTTGGGAATTGTCCACATGACCAGCTGAGGCTCTGGGCTTCAGTCTGTCCACAGAGGCTCGTGTCATTTTTTGAAACTGCCCCTTCTAGGTTTGGCATCTTGTTCCTTCCTTTTCAGGGAGGATGAATGTGGTGTTCGTCACCTCTGCCATGTCTTTATAATTGCATGGGACACCGTGACCACACAAATTGGGTGCTTGTCATTTTCTTCCGATAGCATGGCCAGTACACATTATATCTGACAAGTTGAAAGCCCCATAGAGTCATTTCTCACGAAGGGACAAAATTTAGACCCCAGATCAAATACTTATTTTACCAAAGTGGGTGCAAGATCTATTTTGTTTAGAGAACAAAAGGAAATCATCAGCCTTGGGAGGGAGTGTGTACACATGTGTGTTTACATGGCTGCTCCTAAATGGTTATGTTCTGGGTCTTTCCTATTTCTCAAGTAGTATTGGAAAATAATTAGCAAAGCAAGAATTGGATAGTGTTTTTTGAAGCCAGATCTTCCGGGTTGATGCACTACTGCTTGGGAGTAAGTTCGGCACTTTTTGTAGTTGTGTAACTCTTTCAGGCAACCAAGGGACCATTTTGTAAATTAGTCCTTGGAATGCTATCCACAGAATTTGTAGGCTAGGGTGAAATGTACCACAATAGTTCCCTGATGACCTGGAAGAGCTAAGGAATGCTTAAAGTATTCTTATGCATTTCCTAAGTGCAAAATGAACTTGGCTCCCCAGATATCAATTCAACAGTATGTGTTGGGCACGGCTTAGAGGCAGACGGGTTCTTAGTTTCATGTGGGAGCTTCTGCTCCGGTTGTGTGTCAGTGGCAATGTGAGCCCACTGATGGGGTTCTGAGAAGTGTTTTCATCTTCAGATCCTAGTGAGGAACAATTGGAAGGAATGTAGGTAGCCTAATGAAGACCTGGTCAGTCAAAGTTGTACCAGAGTCTGGGAGCAGGCATCAGTTTAAGTACTGTCTTTTAAGTGATAGCATCTTTGTAAATCACCACTTTGAGTATGAAAGATAAGCAGAATTTTAATTTCTCAGTTGGAGAAGAGTCATTAGAAAGTCATTAGCAGTAAGGCTCCTCTAAGACTGTCACCTCCATGACCCCTTTATAGATTGCATAAATTAAGTTGGACTATCTGGACAAGAGACTGTTATGTACCTACTCAGCATCTATTCTCCCATTTCCCTTCTTGTTTTCACATAGTTTTAATTTTTATTGGGGCTTATTGTACTTAGCTTAAGAACATTATATTTCTAGCTTTTCCTAAAGAAGAGAGATATATAAAAATTATAACCCAAAGCATGTGATCCCTACTTCATAAGTGGATTTTCTAACAAAGATCTTTAAAAGGGGCCAGTGACTCAGCTGACATGCATCTCTCATTTCTTGTCTTTTCTTTTTTGCTACCTGGAATCAAGAAATACAGGTTGGAGTGAACAGGAAACAAAGTTGAGGAAGGAAGCCAGATGCCAATGAAGACAGGGGAGAAGGTCAGGAGGTCTGCGATGAGGTCAAGGATCTACAGACCTGATCTAATTGATTCCATTTTAAAGAACTCTGTTATTCACAATTCAACATATTTTCTCACTAATATGTTATGTAAGGCTATAATCCTAGCCCTCCAAGTACTCAATAATTCCAAGTTATTCTGTTCACATGACAGTAACATCCACAGGGAACATGATTCTAAAACCCAGCCAACCCACCACAGGGAAGGGCATAAGCTGGCTCTTCCAAGCTGCTGTGGTCAGTCTGACACAACAAAGAACGGCAAGCACAAAGTCAGTATTGACATTCTAGCATTCCTGAAATGGGTCCGACCCAAGTAATCTTGGGTTATGAGATGTCTTGGTTCTGTTGCCTTAAAAAGCAAAAATACATTTTAATGCATGCCAATACTTTATAAAGTTTATAAAGCAACTCATATTCAAATAATTTTATTGGTCAGTCATCTTAATTACCACCTGTGTTAGTCATAGAATAAACTTTGTGGCTCATTCATGTTACAGTTGGTTTTCCATATGTGTTGGTTTTAAATGTATGTACTCAGAGATGCATGGGGAATTAAGCATATTCCTCCCCATTTCCCATCTTGCAATGTCACACCTCAAAGTGTATGTCCAGTCATTTATTCCTATATTATGTTTCCAAAGCATTCATATTACATAATGATGTCCTATGTATACTGAATATATTAGAAACCGCCCTTTCTGAGTTAGGTTTTGTTATCTTCCTTTCATAGTTGAAGAAACAGGACCTAGAGAGCTTCTGAAATTTACCAAATGTTATCCAGGTGCAAATAAATGGTGAAAAGAAGATTCAGATCCATCCATTTATTTCCAAAACATATTATTTTAATCACTCTTCATTCATTAAACAAATAGTTGTTGAGCAATATTACATGATAGATATTATCCCAGGCATTGGCAGTTCAAAAAGGACAAAAGATGGAAGATTACCTGCTCTCATGAGGCTTAACAATTTCTTTAATGAGGAAGATAAAACAATAAACAAATAAGTAACTAAGCTATACAGTCTGTTAGAAAGTGACAGAATAGAGGACAATAGACAAGGCTCATCATGGGGTCAAGCTTACCGAAGGGCTTGCTAGGCATAGGTATTTACTTTTAGGGAATAGGGATTCAAATAAGCTGAGAAGTGATAAGATCTGATCTATGTTCCAAAAGGAACACTCTTGCTTATGTGTTGAGAAGTTAGGAACATTTTCTAACTCTGTTCTCCTGTTTCACAAGTGATTTAAAAAGGGATGGTCCTTCTCTTTCTAACCACCTTTGCTGAGATAGATTTCATAACAGAAGGTGAAGTTAGTAGCACACCAATGGCAAGGGAAGCATGGAAATATCTTAGCCCTCTCCCCTTGTTTCTTTCTGTTCCTGGAAGGATGTGTATACAGAGGCTTCTTTTGGGAGGATGGGCCTTCCGAAGTTCCACAGGAGAAATATCCCTGCGACCAAAGTTTTGAATGTTTAATTTTCTTTATTGATTGTTTAACAAATATTTTTGATGGTGATATGTAGTTTAAATTAGTGA
This sequence comes from Nesogale talazaci, assembly GCA_004026705.1. Taxonomy (NCBI): domain Eukaryota; kingdom Metazoa; phylum Chordata; class Mammalia; order Afrosoricida; family Tenrecidae; genus Nesogale; species Nesogale talazaci. Next base: position 11,290 of record PVJH01016700.1, read on the forward strand.
CACAGAAACAGATAATACAATATAAACATAATACATTAAAAAACAATATATGTTAGAATGTGATAAAGGTCATATGAAAAATGTAGACTAGGATAAAGTAGGTGAGAAGTTCGAGGGTATGAGGGACTGATGCAGGGAGGGGGATGATTACAGAATTCATGTCTTGGTCAGCAAAGTCATCATTGAGACGGCGTGTTGATCTGGTGGCCAACAGGCCTGGATGATTTCCCAATAGCATTAAGTAGAAACATGCCCCATCAATTTTCTTGTTATTCCATACCTCCCATTGGGATTCCTAGTGAAGTCAGCAAGCCAGTTGACACCAATTCCTTCTCTCTGACGGAGTCAAGGGAGCTGCTGACGTTTGGGTCACTCTTAGATTCCTCCCTGGCAACAGCTCCACCCCATCAGCCCCTCTGGCCTTTAAGGACCATCAAGATCAACTCTTCACAAAATGATAACCACACCTGCTCCTGCTAGATTGATTTTCTGGGAATACCACTACTTCTTGTCATTTACAGGTATTGTTTCAGTATCATTGAAAGGACCTCTGGGCTTGGGTTCCCACTGACCAGCTCTGTCTGTATGACAGGATGGTGAAATCTGACATGGGTAATGAAGATAATCAGTGATTCCTTTGCCCTTTTCCCTATGCCTCTTTTTTCCCACAAATTCCTTATAATGGGTCATTTGATTCCATTATCAAATAGCTCTTTAAAGTCCACTGATAGTAACATAAGGAAATTATGGTTGAATTAGTTATAAAATAGTAATTGGTCATTTTTTTTCAAAGTGGAATTAATTTATGTTTGATACTTTTATACTGAAGTTGCCACTCAAATTTCAACTCTAGCTGATATTGTAAAAACATAATCCATAGGCTGGATCATGTACATAAGTACAGATAACAGAAAAGATTCACAGAATCCAGGAACAGGAATGGTAATAGCGGTACCAGAATGGTAGGGGGAAGTTGGGTACTGGAGGGGAGGAAGGGGAAACTGATACAATGATTGACATAACACTCCTCATCTTCATGGTTGGGGGTGGGTGGGTGGCGGCACGGTGAACAACAAAAACTGTTCAGGAAGAGAGACAAGGGTCAGTGTAGCATATGAAAATAAAAATAAGTTATAATTCATCAAGAGGTTACTAGGGTGGATGGATGAGGGAGGGAAAAAAGAGCTGACACCAAGGACTCAATAGAAAACAAAGGTTTAGAAAAATAATGATGGCAACATATGTACAAATGTGCTTAATACAATCAATGTATGGATTGTTATAAGAGCTGTAAGAGCCCTCGATAAAATGTTCATTTAATAAAAAATTATAACCTAGTATGAACTGGGTAGCATATAATGAAACACTTTTCTAAGGGTATTCCATGACACAATGATCACATTTGTTGGACTAAAGGAGAAAAGGTAAAAGGATTGGTCTTTTAGTGGCTTTGAGAATTTTTCACTAAATAAACCCAGCTTATTGTGCTTAACTCAGTGTTTCCCAAATGCATTCAGGAAACACAGAGACTCTTCTTGTCACATAATCATCCATTAAATCCCACAGAACCACCAATTTACAGGATATACTCTGGGAAGAGCCGAGGTGGCTGATGTGAACTTTCTTAGATGAATAAAAAGAATTGCCTATTAATAAGGATGCAAACAATGTTTACTGAATGAATGGGCTTGAGGGTGAGCTGCACATTTGAACTTGTTTAATTCCTGCTCTCTGTTTGTGATTACAGTGCTAAATGTTTCAATATACTCTTCTGATCCAAATATTAGGAAACCCTCTGCGGCTCATATGAGTTTGATTTCAAGTTTGGCAAGTAGTCATAAAACAGACTGGATCTCAGTGGTCACTACATTGACAAAACTACTTGTATCAAAGCCTTATTGACATTTCAACAAGCCAAGGATACAGCTTCATGTGGCTTTTAATTTGTGACCTTGCTTCAATAATCACGTCAAGTGGCTGCTGTGATAACATTTCCTACCTTGAATAAAAAGAAAAAGATCAATCTTAAATACTGACATTTAGTTCTAAAATTGGGGGTTTCTTAATAATGCCTACAACATTAGGGTATACATTTTTAAGGCTTTGAATTAACACATGCAGCTGTCTAAAATTCTCAAAAAATTTCAAGTACAAGTCGTAAGGATGCCTGAGGTGACAATTGATTTTGGCAGTGGCAAATTGTCGAAATTAGTTTAAACTTCCTCCTCTTTTTAAGTCTGTGCCTCTTAAGCACATTCTCCATCCCTATGCAAAATAGCATTGAAAGGGAAACTTCCTACACTGAAATACTCTTACAAGACTTCTTTGGAAAAAATTCTTTTTCATAAATGATTATATTCTTTAAAGTCCTCAACTAAAGTGGACTTTTTATTTTCTCTCCTTCCTGATTAAACAGGAAGCTACAGAGAGACTTTGATTTTTTAGCTTTGAACCCAAAATTGATTTTCATGTGAAAAGGATATTTTTCATTCACTGTCACTCTATTGGAAACACTAAATAAACCAATAATTTTAACTTATCTGAATTTTTAATTATTAGATGAGCCACTTTTTCACTTCATTGGAGAAACAAGACAGGTCACGCTCATCCCATGGGTTGAAAATTTTAATTTCAGAAGATAAATAGTAAATTAAAATGATCCTTTCCTCAACTTTATGAACACAAAGCTGGTGTGGTCACCGTGGTTTCTTACATGCCATCTATTTTGGTATGAGATGCCCACCTGTGGTGTCTCTCTCGGTTAGAGGATGAGATAACTCTTCACTTTTGACCTCAGACATGATTATATGTCTTGTTTTTTCAGATGACATAAGAGCAAAAGTGATGTGTCTCCTCTCACAGTAGCTCATAGAACCATTTGATGATATGCCATATCTTTTTATCTCCCTCTCTCTGTCATGAATACTCATATGTTTCAGACATAGTTATTTCCATCCTTCAGAGTTCTAGAGTCAAGTTGGCATGGAATAGAACTATCACCAACCAACAAAGGATATGTAGCACAAGATAGAAACACTCTTTATGGCTGTGATTGAGATTTTGAGTTGTTATTGCTTATAACTCATTCCATGTTGACTAATACAAGTGCCTTCCTTATTGGAATCTTTCCAATGCTTCTTATAAACAAAACAAAACAGAGAATTCAGATGAGCTACCATCTGTCACTTAGTCAATATTAAGCAATAGAAAAAATTGTCTGAGTCGATACAAAGCCAAGCGTTAAGATGAACAATGTAAACTGTAGAGTTGCTAACTATTTCAATATAACTGATAACTACTATTTTGTTTTACACAATGAAGCAAATACAAATACAGACTCCACTGCAAAATTGCTGTTTAATGCACCCATGACAATGATTCCTCATGAGCATGATATTTAATCTAAATATTTTCTATTCACAACTTAGTAACCACAGAAATGAACTTAAGATTTTAGTAAAAAGTCCAAGTAAAAATGATATATGGAGGCATCAGGGGATAGGTGATGCTATGTTGGATGCTGAGAAAGAGTTGACCCTGATTTGTGTCCCCAAACCCAAACACAACCCACGGTCATCAAGTCAGTTTTGACTTCCAGTGGCCATATAGGATAGAGTAGAGCAACTTTGTTATTTTTGGGGACTATAAAACTTTAAGGGGGCAGACAGTCTCATTTTTCTCCTGCAGAGGAGCTGGTAGATTAGAATAACCAACCTTGTGATTAGCGATCCGAAGCTAACACTGATCCACCAGGGCTGCTTTGACTTAGGATAGTCCCATTAAAAGTGGAACAGAACACTGTAAATCTTGTGCCATTCCCATACCATTTTCATGATTAGTTATGGATTAGATAGCGATGGTCTATAGGATTTTCATGGACTGATTTTCTGAAGTAGATCCCGAGGCCATTTTCCTAGACTGAGTCAGGGCACTCAAAACACTCAATCTCTTGCTGGAAGGTGAAAATTCTGCTACTGAATCACAAGGACCGCACAGTTAAAAGCTCCAGAATATCACTGTACAATCTACATTTTATTCCTTAGGTGCGTGTATACTCAACATGTAACTTTTCAAGTGACTCCCTTGTTGATAGACCTGCATTGATCTTTTTAAAAAACCTACATTGATTTTGATGGATGATTTAGTTTATAAATTTAGAAACTATTAGATAGAAGACCCAAAGAGCTAGGATGGCATCAAAAGCATGATGATATATGAAGAATGTGAAATGTCACCAATAAGAGAGAAAGGACCAAAGTGTAAGTCAGAAGAGATTCTGACTTTAGTTATCTTGAACATAGATAACTAAAACAAATGGACAAAATGATGAAGTAGAATTGCTGAACAAAAAATTTTAAAGGTCAGCTTGAGAAGACCAGTAAAATATTATCATGAAATATGCAAAGGCATGAAGTTAGAAAACTAAAAAGGAAGAACAATGCTCAGCATTGAGCTTTTCCAATAAAGAACACATTCAAAGGCACATCTGCCTGTGTGAGCATGAGGGGTCGAAGGGATCAGGTATCAGGCATCAAAGAACTAAAAATTATATCATCGTAAATGAGAGGGAGTACTTTGGGCATCCAAAGCCCATCTGTGGATGAAGTGACATCCCCTTACAGAAAGCTTGCAAGGAGGAGAAGAGCCAATCAGGGTGTAGTGTAGCAAAAATGAAATATGCAACTTTCCTCTAGTTTTTAAATGCTTTCTCCTCGCCACTATCATGATCCCAATTCTACCTTATAATTCTGGATAACCAGAGGACATACACTGTTAGAGATATGATCTGGAAACATTGGGAATCCATGACAGATGATCCCTTCTGGATCAGTGATGAGAGTGGCGATACCAGGAGGGTGGGGGGAAGGTGGGGTAGGAAGGGGGAACAATGATAAGAAACTGCATACAACCTCCTCTTGGGTACAGAAAACAGGGAAATATTGGACAGTATAAAATATGACAAAAGAATGAGAATTTATATATTATCAAGGGCTCATGGGGGAGGTGGAGCGAGAAGGGAGGGGAAAAATAAGGAGCTGATACCACAGGTTTAAGTAGAAAATGAAAGTTTTGAGAATGATGAGGACAACAAGTGTACAAATGTGCCTGACATACAATGGATGGATGTATGGATTGTGATAAGAGTTGTATGAGCCCCCCAAAAATGATTAAAAATTTTATGTGTGCATGAACTAGGTGAAGGTTTACAAAGCAAATAATTAGTTTTATATTCAATAATTCATACACATTTTGTTTCAACTCAGCCATTCCATTAAGAGTTTTAGGATTTCTAATTATTATGTCAAATACAAGAATATGTCATAAAGTATTGCTTTAAAAATGTGGAATGCTTTATTTAGGAAAAATATAAAAACTGTTATGCTATTGTTTCTTGACATATCTGTCATCTAGGTCTATGCACTTCTACAGGCTGTGCTTTTATCTCTCCAACTCTTCCTCAAATAATGCTAAGATTTCTGATTTAGATCATAAGAAAGGAGCAGCTTTGGTGTCCTCAAGGGACTCAAGTGTGTTTCTCTTCAAGTTTTGGTGACACAAAAAAGTCTGATGGAGCAATCTCAGAGGTACAGGGAACATAGGGTAAAGTTTCTCCATGAGATTCTCCAAGGAGAGTTCTTACTACCATTGAAGAATGTTCAAGCACATTATGATGATACATATACAACCCTCTAAAAAAGCAATTTAATTATGGAAGTGTATAATATGTGAATATTATATTAAGAAAACTACTAAAAAACAAAAAAAAGAAACCAAATTTGACCAATGGTTGCCATTAGTGAAAGAGGGAGAGTTTTTCCAAGGGGACATGAAGTTTATGTTAATGGTGATGAAATAATTTTGAAATAATTTTGCACAACACAAAGAATATAATCAATGACACTGAATTATACTTGTAGAACTTGTTGAACTGGAGAGTGTTTTGTTGTGTATACTTTTGCCACAATCTAAACAATTACATTAAAAAAAAGAAGTTGGAAAATAGTCTTGGTAATAGAAATGAAGTTCAAGATCACATGATAGAACTTTTCAAGACCATTTATCAACAACACAAATGACTATACATACGGATATCTCCAGATGGAATAGGCAGAAATTTGTGGGCAGAGACAATGGCAAAGTTCAATATCAGCAGCTAAAAATCAAGTCAGGGGTCAAAGATGGAATAGATAATCAATTACTCCTCTGTTACTTCAGGTCGAAGATGAAGAAAATGAGAACAAGTCCATGAGAACCAAGTTCATAACCAAATTCATAACCTTGGTTCAGAACCAAATTCATAACCTTAATTCCATCCTATCTGAATTTTGAGAACATCCCAAGAACAGATTTGATGCCCAGACACTGATGACTGAAGATCTGATGACCTGTGGGATGACATCAAGAGCATCATACATGAAGAAAGCCCAAGGATGTTAAAAAGAAAGGAAAGAAAAGATCAAGTAGATGTTATAAAAGACCCTGAAAATTGCTGTCAATCATAGAGTAGCTAACATTGATGAGAGAAATGATGAAAGGAAAAAGTTGAGCAGAATGTTTTAGAAGGGCAGCTCAACAAGACAAAGTAAAACATTATAAATGAAATGTGCCAATATACAGAGTTAGGAAACCAAAAGGGAAGGGCACACTCAGCATATCTTAAACTGAAAGGACTCAAGAAAAGAAATCCAAGCCTCATGTTGAAGTATTGAAAAATCCTATAGGCAAACACCATGCAGGCAACATCAAAAGAAGTCAAAAATATAGAGAGCAATTGAACCTACAAGGGAAAGTGGACATTTATCTATTTTGAGAGGTAGCATATGATCAAGAATCAATTGTACTGAAGGAAGAAGTCCAAGCTGTATTGAAAGCATTCTCTAAAAATTAGCCTCCAAGAATTGCTCGAATAACAAAAGAGATGTCTCAGCAAGCTGATGAAGCATTGGAAGCCCTCACTTGTCTATGACAGGAAACTCGATGACAGTGATTAGCCAACTGACTAGAAGAGATTCATATTTGTAGCCATTCCAAAGAAATGTGGTCCAACAGAATGTACACGTTATATAATAATGCCATTGCTATCACCTGCAAGGAAAATTTTGTTGAAGGTCATCTAACAACAGTCGCACCATTACATTGACAGGGAGTTTCTAGAGGTTCAGGCCAGATTCAGAAGAGAACATGGAACAAGTGATATCATTGCTGATGTTAGATGATTTCTGGCAAAAGCAGAGAATAGCAGAAATATATTTACTTCTATTTCATTGAATATGTGTGTTAGTTTGGGTAGACTAGAGAAACAAATTCATAAACACACATATGGATATAAAGGAAAGGTTTATATACAAGAGGAATGGAATATTGAGAAAGCATCCCAAACCAGTCAGTTCAAAGTCATAAGTCCAATATTAGCCCATATGTCCGATACCAGTCTATAAGATCTCCTTCTGACTCACGAAGTCACAGGCCTGTGGGTTCAGAGTCCCGCTTCTGGCAGGGGTCCCCTCATGGCTTCTCATTTCAAGGGTTTAGGGTCTATCAGCAGTGTCCATTGGTGTTAAAAACATCTCAGTGCTGGCAGGGTTCTCTCTGTGGTTTTTCCAGCTTCAGAGGTCTGGTTCCATCAGGGTAAGGCTGTGTGGCTTCTCCTCCAGCTCTCCAGTTCCTCAGATGCTGCCATCTTATCTTGTCAGTAGTTTGTTGTCTCAGAGACTGACTCTCAGAGACTGAGAGTCAAGTCCCTCTTCTCCAAATGGGAAATACTACGAGACTTCCCAGAATTCTCAGGAGAAAGCCATGCCCACACAGAGGCCTCATCGACTACTCATTGGCTATCTCCAGATTAACAGGCTAGACTCCTACATTCCAATCATGAAATTGACATCATGAATACATGACCGCCACCATATGCAAAAGCATTAAACTATGTGGACTATTGCAAACCATGGATACCCTTGGGAAGAATGGGATTTCAAAACACTTCATTGTACATAGATTAAGAGAACACAACATGAGAATATGACATGATTAGAAACCAGGCATTGTAAGCTTCAGGATCGCATATTTATTCAATCTGTGCATTGAGCAAATAATCATAGACACTAGATGACATGAGAAAGAAAGTGATAGCAGACTTGAAGAAAGGCTTCTTAACACCCTGCAGTATGCAAAGGACACCATCTTGATTTTTGAAAGTGAGGGGGACTTGATTCACTTGCTGATGAAGATCAAGGATTGAACCTTCAGTATGAATTACAACTAAATGTGTAGAAAATCCAAATGGTCACAACTGGACCGATAGGTAACATCATGATGAATGGAGAAGCCACTGGAATTGTCAAGGACTTTGTCTTGTTTGGATGCACAATCAGTTATCATAAGACCAGCAACCAAGGGTTCAAACCACACATTGCATTGGGTAAATGTGCTGCATAAGACCTCGGGATGTTGAAAAGCAAACCTATTACTCTATTTTTGGACCATAAGATACACTCGACCATAAGACACACCCAGTTTTTAGAGCAGGAACACAAGAAGAAATTATTATGAGCCAAATAGTACCAGTATACTAAAATGTTCTGGGGGTACAACTTCGGACCATAAGATGCACTCTCGTGTGTCTTATGGTCTGGAAAATATGGTACTTTGTGGACTAAGATGCGGCCGATGCAAGTCATGGTATTTTCAATTACCTCATATACGTGTGAAAGTTGGACATTGAATAAGAAAGCTGGAAGAAGAATGGACACATTTGAATTGTTATGTTAGCGAAGAATATTGAAAGCACCGTGGACTTTCAAAAGGACAAACTATGTCTTGGAGGAAATACTACCAGAATGCTCCTTAGAGGCAAGGAAGGTGAAACTCTGTCCCATGTGTTTTGAACATATTGTCTGGAGAGGTGCATTCCTGGAGGAGAACATTGTGCTTGCTAAAGTGGAGGAACAGAGAGAAGAGGAAGGCTAATGACAAGATGGGTTGATACAATGGCTTCAACAATGTGCTCAATGTGAGGGTGGCACAAGACTGGGTGGCGTTTAGTTCTTTTGTACTTAGGGTCCCTGTGAGTTGAAAACTGCTGGATGGCACCACACAACAAGAAATATTCTAATCATGCTTCTACAAGACAGATTGGTTTGTTATTTGGAAGTCCTGGGCACTTTTAATGTTCTTCTCCAGCGTCATAAATCAGCGCTGTCAATTGTTCTGTGGTCTTTCCTTTTCATTTTCTAGGTACCTGTTCCTATGTTTCCTCAATAGGGATGACCGATACTCTAAGACATTTTAGCTTTGTTACATCCTAATGACTTGTGGTTTAATTCAAAGTGTTTAGTTCAATAATGGAGTCTTAATGCTTGCTACTTATTATTCCTTCTTATTAAAAAAAGAAATCTAAAATTAATGAGGGATAGCCTCAGAATAATGCCAACATTTTCTACTCAAACCTAAAATGTCAGTTGAGATTTAGAGATTACTTAGAAAACATTGTTAAAATATTTTGGCAGTGACTGCCCACCCCCCCCCCCCCAAAATAAAAAAAAGAAAAAAATATTTTGGATGGAACTGGAGAATACTAGTGTAGTGTAAGCATCAAAGTAGTCACGTCAGAGAGGCGTTAGTCAAAATTGTTGCCTTTAACGTTCTTTCCTAGATATATAGTTCTTGGAAATGTAGAGGAGGGAGAGCATGAGAAAAAAAAAAAAGAAAATGTAGAGTAGATTCTGTGTTAGCATCAGCACAGATTTCTCTAATTTCTTTGCCGATGCCTGCTTATATCGACTCCTACTGTTTCCTGTTCTGTGTTTGCCAGGAGTGAAAATCACCTTATCGACAGTGGGCATTGTACCACTTCCTGGAATAACTCTTCAGGTTATAATTCTACAAATTAAAAGACCTTCGTTTACTGATCTAATCCCCAGTAATCTTTCTTTTCTGATGCCTATAAACAGGCCTCAATTTTCCATTCTTTCTTCTTCTTTGTCTTAGAAACAATTGAAGGATACTAATGGTTTAGAAACCGATCAGTTATGCACCACATCCATTCCATTCTTCTTAGGCATATAGCTGGGCCACATTCACAGCTGGCTTTGCAGTTAGAGGTGATCGTATGAATGACCCTAGCCAATGGATTATAGGTGGAATTGAGGAAGAGCACTTCCACTGTCTGTGCTTATCCCATATGCTGGCTAACTGTGGAGGATTTTGAGACTCCCGGAGAAAATAAGTCTATCAGACAGAAGGCATCTGCCTCGCTGAGATAGTATGGGGAAGTATTCCACCAAGCACGTGTTATATTATAAGAAAATAAATTGCCAACTTCTCATGTAGGAGGGGCGTCCCAAAAGTTTGTGGGGGAATCCCACTGCCTTTCAATTTGATTTTCCCTTGAAGATTTTTTTAAGCCTTCATATATTATATACCGCTTGGCTCTTGGGCTTATATATTGTAACATGTAGTGTTGTCCTAAGAAACACAGGGGTAAACAATAAAGCAAAAGGATAGCGAAAAAGAAATTTCTTCGAGAAACTGACACAGTGGATTGACACAGTAGCTGCAACAATGGGCCGCGGCGAGACGATCATTGTGAGGTTGGCGCGGGACCAGGCAGTGTGTTATTTCCTCCTATACAGGGTTGCTACGAGTTGGAATTACCTTGATAACACCTAACAACGATGTTTCCTTCACAGTATATTAAGGAGAGAATTGAGGCCCTTCAACCCCGGGTACTTCACCAAAAACGATAATTTATTGACCATAATCTCCCTAATCTAGGAGAGAAGGTGCGGTTTTCTTAGATCTTGAGAGTGGGAAGCTGGAGAAATAAGGAAGATATTAATAGTGGGTGGCATACTCTGAATATATGTAGGGTGCAAATAACCCATAGACTTTGTATTCTTCCCTGATCAATGGCTTCAAAAAAACAAATAGTATCATTAATTGATTATTATAGTAAGTAAATATCAGGAAAGGTATTGCTGTGTTTATTATATTAGCTAAATGTGCAGAGTGATGGAATCATTGATTTTTATATAGGATAAATATAGGGATGGACAAAACCCACATCCTAGCCAATCAACTTCTCTTACAGTGACTTCAAGTTTAAGCACAATTCTTGGACAGGGACTTATTTAATGAGGAACACTTTACAAACTCTGAGAACTTTCCTCATCAAATCCCCATTAAAAATAAAAGCAATTAGGGGCACATATGCATCTGACTATAAACCAGACGTAGAGACAGCAGCATCATTGTCAGGAACAAAGACTCATGGGATCTATCAAATACCAAATGTTGAACATAGCCCCTTGAAGATGTGGGACCAATTAAAGAAATCAGACTGAGAGCTGGAACACAATTGTAAAAAGCAGGGAATTTTTAATTATGTACAAACTGTAAGCAAGGTTATCTATAATTGGAGGCCCCCTGTTTTGTATTTCTGAGGTTGGGAGAGAGTCCTAGATATGGTGGGGGAGGTAATCCCTCATCTCCATGTATCATGGGTAAAGGGGAAAAAATCAAAAGCTGTTATGCAGTTTTTGACCATGGGGCAGGATGACACGGTTTTAACTTAAGCTTGCATTTTTGAAAAATTCAAGAAGAATAAAGCTCTTGATTTTAACCAACATATTCTTTAATGTTAGATTTTAAAAGGTCTATAAAAAGGCAGAGGGAAAGAAAAAGAATGGAAGAATAGTTGTTTGGTGGTTGGTGTATAAACGGTCTCTTCTAGGGGGAAGAGTAAGAGAAGAGACGGGATAAGAAGTCATGGGAGATGGAGATCGCTACTTAGTAGTTGAGAGGGAAACTCTGGAAGATATCAGGCAAGCATAAGAGAGACATACTTTATATACTCAATTTAGGAAGAGTTGAAGACACTATTATGAATTAAATATTTATAGCAACTAGAGTACATATCACATTGTTTTGTAGCTTTGGGGGAGTAATTTATTTCGTCTACAAAACAGTGTGTTTATTAATGCTGGAACCAAGCTCACTTATCCTCTGGTCTCATAGTGAATATTTGTGTGGGTTTTTTTTTTTTTGCACAGCTATCATTCACTGTGCTTTCTGAAATCAGAACCCCTGTTCTGGAGAGGCATTCTTCCTAGTTTGAGTCCATTAGTTTGACTGGCAGTTTTATGGAATCCCTGAACTCCTCTAGTAGAAAATGACCCAGCTTTGTTCCTCTGGTGAGAGTGATTGTTGTAGGAATAAGGACGTGACTATAGGAGTCCTATCAATCTTAGAACATTTGTTGAGATTGTTGAGAACAGAGAATCTCTCTTTCCACAGGACTTGAAGCTGGGAGAAATCTTACATGAAGATTTCTTTCTATAGAGTGAAGGCAATCATCAAGAAGAGCTGGGGCATGTGTGGGTGGAGGAGAGAGAGGGGGCAGGGAGAGGAGAGAGAATTTGAATCCTACTTGAACTAGTCCTATTGGAAGCCAATTATGAGGACATTTCAAATATGGTAAACAATAAGCCACTTTTGCTTTGAGTACTTTTGGGATTCTTGAGTTGAGTTTTAGGTACTACCATTCCCAAGTACCCTGTTGAATATGAACTTTCTATACTGAGAATAGAGAATCTGTGGTGGTACAGTGGTTAAAGCACTTTGTTGCTAACCAAAAAGTTGTCAGTTCTAACCTACCAGCTACTCTGAGGGAGAAAGAGGTGATCATCTGTCTCTGTGAGACTCAAAGCTTTGGAAACTCTAAGAGGCAGTTGTACTCAGTTCTATAGGGTTATGGGTTTCCTTTTATCTAACAGGACTTTGGAAGAAAGTGTTCAATCTATTTCCACATAATTTGAATACTTGAATTGATAGCAACTGGTTCGGGTACACCTCTCATAGCCTTGAAATTGTAGAGTTATTCAGTCAATGCTTGTTGACTAATTTACTGAATACAGGAATATATGGATAACTTTCACTTGCCAAGTTTCATGCTATTAATGTTGAATCCAGGATCAAAACCCATATTGCTGGCACCCAATCATGACTGTTTCAATAGTTCCTTTCCCATCTCTTTCTTATCTCACTATGGACATACTGCTATCACAGCACTTACTGCTATATGTTCTTTTTGCCTGCCTTTCCCACTAGGTAAAGCTCTTTGAGGATAAAAGTTGACATTTTCACCTCTGTAGGCTTGGGTCCTACCATCAAGTTGATTCTAGCTTATAGTGATCCTATCAGAGGAGAAAGACTGTCCCTCTTTATAAGGATCAGAAAGTTTCTTCGTTTTTCTGAGGTAGGTTTGAATTGCTGTTTGGAGTTAGCAGCTCAATGTGTGACCCACCAAGCTGTCAATCAAAACTCCTCTGGGACCTTCTAGTGAGAGAAGTTTCTCTTGCCACTTATAGTTGGCATGAACAAACCTAAAGTCCTCATTTCCAGAGCAGACCTTCATACTTGCTCTTGCTTGACCTAGAATCAATCTTCTCAACAACTTCATCTCATCAACTCTTGTCATTCAAGTCTCACCTCATCTTTGGCTCACCTCACCTTGTTCCAACAGCCAATGTTTTCACATTTTCACATAGAATTACAGCTTTCTAATTCATTCATTTATTTGCTCTGCATCTTCCACGCACCTAGAGATCCCATCCAATTTGCTCGTTGCCATACCCTCAGCACCCAGAGAGCCCTAACACAGAGGAGGCACACAAGAAATATTTGAAGAGTGAATGAACCACATCCTGTCCTTCTTACGAGAAAATGACAGCCTTAGGATCAGAATACAGTGAAAGAAAAGTTTAAATATATCTGAAAACTCCCCCCCCCAAAGAGAGGGTCCTACATACATATTAGTTATTGTGCTTTTAATGTTGAAACATCAAAGTTAAACTGACAATGTGTTATAAATAACAACTTACATCTTCTGACTCTGAAATTCTCAATCATTTTGTTGCACATTTTATATATTCCTCTCCTCAAAATTTGACAAGAGTAATAATTAGGAGGAAAATAATTTTTTTTGGCTACTTGGGTAAAGCCCTTTACCACCCCAGTAAATCCTCAATTTTAGCTGTGGGCATTCTGACCCAAATGAGTAGCAGGTGGTGAATTAATAGCGTGATTTGCATTTTTTGAGGTGTGCGTGTGCAGGATCTTGCTTCTACTGGTCTAGAGTTCTTCACATTAAAATGTATTTATACTTAAAGAAGTAAAACCTGAAGTGCTGGCCTGCTTTTGTTATGGTTGTAGTATAATCCACCATGAAAAATCGTAATATAATTTCATTTTTCCCTTAGTTTAATGCTAGTACAGGAGTCAGCTCGAAGTCCGAGGGAACAATTCTACTTATAAGTATACCTGCATGCAAATGGATGATGGAGGTGGCTTACCCTTTTATATAATAAATTAGCTCATTCTCTTCTTCAGTAGAATTGATGTTTATTAATAGATTAATAAACCCAGACTAGGCATATGGATGCGTGGAATCAATGTAAGCCTGGTTAGCGATAACAAAGCGCTTCATGCTCGAGTGCTCTGCAGCCTAATTCAATAAAACAAAATGAAAGGCAAATGCCCAAAGAACAGAAGAGAGGATCTTTAGGAAAATATTAAAACCTCTGTGCAAAGAAAGGCACACATAGACTTCCCAGCACTGTGATTTAATGGAACGGGCTCCTTGTGGGGTGGGGGAAATCAAGGAACTCAATGATTTTAAACAAAGCAACCCTAAGAAACCATTTTGTGTGTAAAATCTTACCCTTTGGTCTCTAACTGGAAAGTAAAACACCGAAACAAAATTAGATTCCACCCCTTTCCCCCCCTCCCTTTCTAATTGACAAAATGAACTATGATTTAAACTGGAGCAACACCGGCGTGAAATGCTGTTTACGGATCTACAACCAGCTGGGGGTCCATCAATGTATTTCCCAGGCTTTGTTGTGATTCTGTCTTTCGCATGGATCTCTTGAGATTGTTTCCGGCTTGAGGAGAGACTGTCAATAGCCCAATTGTCCTCTAGGAGGTTTCTCTGGGACAATAAGGGTTCCACGATGAGATTTTCTGTTTCTTGTAATGACTATGGCAGAACAACACAAATTATTCATTTTGGGGAAGATAGAAATCAGCAAAGCAATAATGTTTGAGTAAGAGTATAATTTTGCTTTCTTCTTGTGCATTAAGCTAAAATGTAAAGACATAGGAATCAATTTTTCTCTTTTCTGGGATCTCATAAATCCATAATTATGTCACACACATTTACAAATGAAGGAAGGAGTGAAGTAAAATCGAAAGGGTCTTGCAAAGTGGAGAGGGCCTGGTCAGTGAAATAAGCACTGGGTTTTTTTACTTCGGGGCTAAAAATGTCTGGTTCAAGGTTCAGAAGTTGCTCTGAACAACTTCAGAACAAAGTGGCATTTTATTGACCTTCATAAGAAGACATGGGCAAGAAACACAATTCCTGGTGCACAGTAGGCATTCAGGTGGTGTTTACCATGTATTCACTAAGTGCACATAAAATTAGTGTCTATAAATAGAGGACATTTCGTGCATTTGGGTCGCCTTGGAATAGCAGTCTGTTTCTGGAAGAAAGGCATGCATCAGTGGTGAGAGCAGCGATTCTAAGAATGTGTTACAGTGTTTTCAAAAGCCTAGCCTCTGCTTGACTCATTTGGAGACTCGTGGTCTTGTTGACTGGAGCACCCTTGAGAGTACCCTGTCTGACCCTAAACTGCTTCCTGATTAGCAAATTCAGGACACTCTTCCCACCCAAGCCACCACCTTCTGTGTATCCGTCAAAGACAAAGAAAGCCCGTTTCCCTCAGCATTTACAAAGTATTTTCATTATTTTATAAATCTTTGGCTTAGTGTGAAGGCTTCATCCACAAATCTTCCTAGAGCTCTTAATTTTGTGTGCACTAGATGTTATTATCTGTTTCCAAATCATTCCATCTGTTGTTTATTCCACGTGAGCTTTCAATTTTAATCAGTGATTTTGGATGCACCCAACGATGGCTATTTCTCAAGATCCCTCCAATTACCTCCCGAGTTATTTTTCTAGCTCAACAAGCCTATCTAGTAGTTTTTCTCATGAAACTCATCTTACTGGCTGCTATTTGATTTTTTTGTTTTGCTTTCTGTCTAGGTTTATATGGGAACAAACTTAACTTCTGATTGTGAGCATAGATGGTTAGCTGTGGTAAGCAGGACTTGTGTTCTTATGGTATGTGTTTTTAAACAGTTTCTATGAGAACAATTTTACCACTCCTCTGTCATTTTGTTGTAGTGTGGTGGTTTGCGTCTTGCTGTCAAGTTATGTGTGCCACTAGAATTTCCAGTCCTGGAAGCTATGCCAGTTGTATTTCTGAAATTAGCAGGGTCACCCAGGTGGACAGGTTTCATCTGTACTTCCAAACTAAAACAGACTAGGAATATGTCCATGCCTAGATATACTAGCTGCCGGACAATGTATGGAAAGAAGTGTAATATGGTCTAATAGCATGCTGGAAGATGAGCTTCTCAGGTTGGAAGACACTAAGCGTATGCCTCCTCAGAGCCAAGTTGACTTTACGGATTTTGATCTAGCAAAGCTTTTAGCCTTGTCACGGGGCTCAACTCAAAATGTGAAGAGAGCAGGAGCTTGTATCAAGGGCTCAAGTGGAAGATATTGGGAAATGTATGTGGCAACATGGGTGCAAATGTGCTTGATACAAATGATGTTCTGAATGTTGTAGCAGCTGTAACAGCCCCCAATAAAATTAAAAAAAGAAAAAAAGAAAAAAGAGAGAGGGAAGAAAAAAAATGAGGAGCAGATAGATAACAAGGGTTCAAGCATGAAGAAAATATTCTGAAAATGATGATGACAAACTGTGCAAATGTGCTTGACACATGGATGTGTGTATGGATTGTGATAAAAGCTGTATGAGCCTCAATAAAATGATTAAATAAAAAAAAGAACACAAACAGGAAATGTACAAAGTATGAAGCTGGGGAAATTGGAAGTTTTGAATTGGACAACCATGTGGTGTACAATGCTGGAATAGCATCACATTGATTGTCGAACATAGCATCTCAAAATCTATCTTGAAGACCAATGCTGTGTGTGATGCTGTTGTCGTTGTTATGTGCCATTGAGTTGATTCCAACCCATACTGACCCCAGGCACGACAGAAAGAAACACCGCCTGTTTTGCGCATCCTTACAGTGTTGTTCCTGTGCCTGGGCCCATTGGTATAGCCGCTGTGTGAATCCATCTTGGTAAGATTTTCTGCTTTTTTGCTGCCTCATCCACCAAAAAAAGTATGATGTCCTTCATCAGGCACTGGTCTCTGCTGACAATATGTCCAAAGAATGTAAGACTAATTGGACTACATTCAGAAGAATGTGACATCAGGATTGAAGGAAAGATCTCCAGCAACCTGTGATATGCAGCTTACAGGACCTTGCTTGTGGAAAGCCAAGAGAGCTTGAATCACTGATGAAAATCAAGTACTGAAGCCTGTCTATGGATACAATGCACATTCCCATTCTTGATAGTGGCTGTGAGTTGCTTTGAGGTAAATTCTGATTCATGATGACCCCATTGTGTCAAAGGGTTTTGTCTCCTAATGTGCCTTTACGTGTGTTTGAAATGCCTACTTTTGGGCTAGTAGTTCAGTACTTAATCATTTGCACTGCTCAGGCACTCCTCTTAAGGTATATTGTCAGATAATGTAATATTGTACTTTATACAATTTATTGTTACCCATAATTATCTTTTTTTAATCCTAAGATTTCATAAGTAATGCATTCTGCTAATCTACTTGGCTCACTGTTGATGTCTGAATTATAACTCAATTGTCAGATAGGGGTCTTGCAGTGCTTATGTCTATCTACGTCAGTGCCTTTTGGCGAAAGTGATTGTTGGGTGCTGTGGCAGTTATGTCAGCTTGCACTGGTGTCAAGTGTATGAATGGAGTCCAACCTATCAATTAGGTCACAGCTTGATGATGCCTTTTTGAAGGGGTGAGCTTTTTATAGGAGAGTCACTGAGAAATTCTCTTTCTTGCCCTTTGCCTTCTTGCTGGTTGAAACGCTGTGTCTATCTCCAGGAGTAGCTTCACGTGAGCTGCTGGCCCTAGGAGTCAGCTTCAGAGCAGTTGGTACATTGTCATGCTTCCACGAATCTTGGATTCGTGCAACTCTGCACACATTGGCCTGTGATCTCGGTGCTTCCTGCTGCACCTTTCTGCATCTTCAGCCCGCAGCTACATGAATCTGAGAGGACTCCAGCAAGCATTGGGTCCAAGGATTTAAGTTGGACTGGGCTGGGATGGCTTCTTTATATAAAGTTATTTATTGCACATATAAAAGTGTTATTGGTTTTGTTCCTCTAGGCAACTTAAACTAACAGGTGCCATTGAGTCATTTCCAACTCTGTGACATTACATATAATAAAAGGACATAGTGTAGTCTCATGCCATTCTCACAATTATTATGGGTGAGCCCATTATTGCAGCCAGTGTCAACCAATCTTGTTGAGGATGTTCCCCTTCTTTACGGACCCTCTACTTTACCAAGCATGCTGTCCTTCTTCAAGGACTGATCTCTCCTGAGAACATGTCCAAAATAGGTGTGATGAAGTCTTATTGTCATCATTTTTAAGGACCATCTGGCAAGAAAGATTAGTTTGTTCCTCTGGCAGCCCATTGCATATTTAATATTCTTTTCTAACACTATAATTTATAGGCATCAATTTCATTCTGGTCTTCCTTATTCATTGTGCATGCCTCTAAGGCAATGGAAAACACCATGGCTTGGGTCAGGTGCTTCTTAGTCTTTAAAGTGACCTCTTTGCTTTTAGCACTTTAAAGAGATTTGTTTTTAAAGAAAGAATTGTTTTCTTTTGCTTTATCATTTTTATTGGGGGCTTGTACTGTTCTTATCACAATTCATCCATCCATCCATTGTGTCAAGCATATGTTGCCATCAGCTCCTCATTTCCCCCCTCCTTATCCCCTCTCTCCATCATGAACCCTTGATAATTTATAAATTATTATTATTTTTTCATATTTTACAGACTGATGTTTTCCTTCACCCACTCCTCTGTTGCCTGCCCCCAGGGAGGGGATTATATATAGATCCATTGTGGTCTTCTACCCCACCTTCCCTTTCCCCTCTTGATATTGCTACTCTCATTATTGGTCCTGAGAGTTTATCTGTTCTGGATTCCCTGTGTTTCTAGCTCTTATCTGTACCAGTGTATATGCTTTGGTCTAGCTGAGTTTGTAAGGTAGAATTGGGGTCATGATAGTGGCGGTTAGGGAGAGGAAACATTAAGGAACCAGAGGAAAGTTGTGTGTTCCATCAGTTCTCTTCCTTGTGATCCTTCTCTAATGTATGGTAGTTACATAATTTGGTGTCAATTTGAAGATCAAGAGTGTAGAGTTGGAGTCCAGTCTGTCAATCAGAGATAACCAATGAGGACTCTGTGTGGACATGGCCTTTTCCTGAGAATTCTGGGAACATCTTGATTTTCCTTTTTGGAGGTGGGAAATGTTTCTTTCCCTCGGCTGCCCCATCCGTGAGGTTCTGCTCTGATGCTGTCCTGGGAACTGGAGAAGCCATGCAAAGACCCCAGCCGGTGCTGAGATGCTTACAACACCATTAGATCCAAAGAATTTCTCCCCACTGGCCCATGATCATCCTGCATTTGGTGTCATTGCATGTGTTTCGGGAGTTTTTATAGATTGGTACTGCGCCCATCCTTGTTCATAATGATATGATTTTTTGTTCTGGGTCTTTTGTTGATGTCTGACACCTGATTCCATTGACACCTCATGATTACACAAACTGGTGTGCTTCTTCAATGTGGAATTTGTTACCTCTCAGTTGATGACTTCTTGCTTATTTTCAGGCCTTTAAAGCCCCAGATACTATATCTCTTGATAGTCCGGCACCATCAGCACTCTTCACCACATTTGCTTATGCACCCGTTTTGTCTTAAGTGATCATGTCAGGAAGGTAAGTATCACGGAATGCCAGGTTATTAGAATGAAGTGTTCTGAGTTGACAGAGTACTTGAATAAGGGTCCAATGTCCATCTGCTACCTTAATAGTTAACATATAAATATATGTACATACATCCATTTCCCTATAATTATATGTAAATATATTTACAGATGTACAAGCCTGTATTTAGACCTAAAGAGATTTTTAAAGCAGGTTTTCACACTGCAGTATGTTGTTTGATTGCTACTTTTAGGGTCATTGATTATGAATTCAAGTAAATTAAAGTACTTGACAACATCAATCTTTTATTCACTAATCATGATGTTGTTGATTGGCCCAGGTGTGAGGATTTGGTTTTCTTTATGTTGAGATGTAATTGATATTGTGGGCTATAGTTGAGGGTATTCATCATTAATTGCATTGAGTTCTCTTTATTTTCAGTAAGATAGTTTTTTTTTTTTTTTTTACAAAAAGTACATTATTTGAGAAAATCTCAATCAATTTCAGAATAGACCAGATACAGTTCATAATGATTTATGGATATGTATACAGATTAAGTAGTGGAATTGAGATATACATTATTGATTCCTTTATTAAGTTGTATTCTCAAGGATGACATAGTTAGTAGTTATCTTTTTTGCTTAACTCTAGCTTACTATCTTTGAGTAAGTTCTGTAGGACCTGCTAGAGGGAGTGTTCTGCTATGTTTTGTCATTTGGCTGCATTATAGTCCCTTTGCTTTGGTAGAATGTCACTTCCTGTTTGAGTCAGTTGAAAACGATGTGCACAATAGTGTACTTCTTCCTGCAGTATCTTAAAATGTCCCGCTACCATTGGACTATCAGGGACATTGTAATAAAATCTTTAGTATTCATCTTTTTGTAGACAAAATTGAAAGACAAATAATAAAAATTATAGTTATATTTGACACTAGTTTAGGGGGCAAACAGGGTGATAAGTTTGGAGAATAGGTGATGGCTAGTCCAAATGACCAATAAATCTTGGCTAATAAATGAAGGTGGCTGGATGTGTTTTTGTAGATACTATTGCTTACAGATATAAAGGACTGCATAAACCAAATCTAATTTTTAACCTTAGTTAAGGGGCTCACAATTGTACCAATGTTGTAGAATTAAATCCTTCTAGAAATAAAATCATCTTAAATGTGAAAATTTAAAGAATAAAATTGATCCTTAAAATAAGATACTCTATCAAGTAAAATATATTGGATTATTCCACATACTGCTCTGTAGAAAAGTGGTTCGATGTTCTGGAAAAAATATGTGTTTGGGGTCAGAAAATCTGGATTTTATTGTTATGATTTGGCATTGGTTACAACAGCCACATGATCAGATTTCCTTATTTAGTACAACTTTGTCTTTTCCTGATTAATAGTTAACTCCTTTAAAAAGATTTTCCCCCCTATTATTAATTCATCCCACATGGCTCACCCTTGCCAAAACTTTTGACAGTCTCACCAAACTCTTCTCAACAGGGATACATATATCAGACTATCAGTTCTTCTTGTCATCCTCCTTTCTTTCTGGAGAATTTTGCCTTTTAATCCTGACCTCACCTTGGGTAGCTATGGTCAAATATAGAAGAATTAATACCATAATTAATATCAGATTTAATATTAGAGGGATCCTGGAATCCATTCAATGACAAGAGGTTTGGTTTGAGGGGGTCAGGGGACTTACCTGCTCTTTTAATCAACACTCTACATTTTCATCTCTATCCTTAGCCTGATTAGAGACACCAGAATATTTCAATTTTTTCACATTTCTGAGACTCTGAGAAACAACAGTCGTCCTTGTCTCTGACTCTTTCTTGGGGAGACACTTAGGTTCCAGCTTTCTTTGTCAACTGAGCTGTGGTCACCATTCAACCATCCTCCTCTAGTCTCTTTTGTCATAATATCTTCCCTTCTGTTTTCTTGAAACTTGTGGGTTTATGCTTTTGTATTTCTTTACTTCTGGTAGAGTTGGGCTTTGGGAAAGAGGGCCAATCAATGTATGTGTTCAAGGTTTTATGTTAACTAGAAGGTAATTGCCTCATACAAGAAATGAAGGGGTTACAAAAGATAACCTGTAAGACCTTTTCTCTCACTAAAAATCTGTGCTCCTGTGTGGGGTTTAGATTTAATGTAATTCCCAGGTGATCACAGCTAGAGTCCCTATCACGTATCTCACTCTCAGAATAGTGGTGATTATTTTTGCTTCTGCTGTTTTGAATCTCTTGGACTAAGAGACCTGTGGTGTAGCAAATTATATCTTGTGTACAAATTAGAGTAAATTGAAAAACACAGGTGACTTTTGTTCCTGTCTGTATCACAAAGATCTTTTCAATACACCTGATTGATTGTAAAGGAAACTCTGCAAGCAGATGTAAGCTGGTGAAACTTACTGATGATAATTTGGGTGCTATGGTATTTAGCATGCTGTGCTATTTGGCAAGCATATGCAGAATCTTTGAAAGTTTTGCTCTGCCCCTTTCTCTGCACTGTTCCCACATCTGGAAACCCATAACTAGAACTGGGTGGTGCCTTCCTGCCATCACTTAAACATTTTAATCAAAGAATCTATAGGCCAACCCTGACCCAAAGGAGGACAGGAGGAGCAGGACTTTAAATTCTTATGAACGCTAGACTTTTTGGAGCAAATAAGTTTGGATGAACCCTCGAAATTATTGCCCAGGAGTTATCTTTAGACCTCTAACTAAAAAAAAAAAACCCTCCAAAGATTTCTTAATATCAAACAAGTTTAGCTTAACTCATAAAAAAAGTCTGCCTTGAGCATTGTTCTCTTTTAAAGACTGCCTATATGAAATGAAATTGACACTAGCAATTTTAAAGACTAATGAGGAAAGAGCAACCCAGAAAAGGAGGGCGAGAACATCTACACAACCCAAAGAATGTAATCAATGTCGTCAAATTATCCATAGAAAAACCGCGAAATTAGTGTACACTCGACTACAAAATAAAATTCGGAAAGAATGAGACAAAAATTTAAGTAAGTTAGACGTTTCCTTTCTATGGAGAATGAGAGGCTATCAATAGACGGGATGAGTTGGATTTCTGTCCCTTGAATCACTGAAAGCAGTGGAGCTGGAGAAGGACTGTTTCTGCCTCTCCAGACTGCTATCACGCAACCTGACGCTTTGTCATTGGAGCCTCCCCACTTGCCACTGCTTGTTGCCATCGCTGGTGCGGATTGCTTTTGTCTTTGCTTTTGCTATTCAGGAGGGAAATTTCACAAGATGCCGAGTATTTTCTATGTTCGGGGTTATAAAGCTGTGATGATTAATGTTCTGTGTTACCTTGGTTGGCCAGGATTCTCAACGACTCGGATATGGTAACTCCCCGATGATAAGATATCCTTATGGTGTGACCCGAGTCTGATGTAAGTGGATACTTGGAAAGGAAAGCTCGCTTGCCTTTTTGCAGGTTTGGAACCTGCGTTTGACTCCTCAGCTAGCTTCCAGTTCTTTGGGCTTGAGCCAGAAGCCTGTAGCATTGCTTGCTGATTCTGGGACTTAGCAGCAGTCTGCCATTCATTCGCCATTTCAACCAGAAAGAAGCCTCTTCTTACTTGAGATGCTGATCTTGGTTTATCAGTACCTGCTATTACCTGAGTCAGGAGAGGCTTTTGGCCTGGCATCGGACCCCACAGACTTGGCATTTGCCTGACTCGACAGCTGTGTGAACAATATCTTTGGTATAAACCTCTTTGTGTGTGTGTGTGTGTGTGTGTGTGTGTGTGTGTATATATATATAATTTTTTCACTGGTACCCCAGTCTAGGACAAAAGCCTTTGAAGTAAGTAACACCTCTTTAGTGCTTGCTGTATTCCATGTGGCTTGTGTTTGTGTCAATGGAATGATATTGTGGATGGGAAGAAATTTCCCTCAAAAGCAATGATCAATTTTTAAAAGTGAACTAAATGGTCAAAGTAAGGAAGACATTGATGATCTTTATTTCTAAAAACCCCAATTACTTTGGAAGCACAGCATGGTTAAATGTTTACTAAGAAAACTATCATTGCATTAATTGCATAATATAATTTTGCAATAAACAGTGACTCAACCTAAAGGACAAGACCCTCCAATTTTGTTTATAACCAGCACCTCACTCATAATTTTTGTCACATTTGGAATTGCCTTTTTATGTATTAATAATAACGACATTATATTTCTGCCAAGGAAGGTTTGGTTTTCCTTCTGGAAGTTCATGGTATATGTAATATTCTTCAACACCTTAGCCTAATTTTCTTATTATATAAATAGTGACAACTTTTATATGTTTTCTTGCTGGTTTAATTCGCCTGTGGTAGTTATATAAACTGGTGTCAATTTGAGAGGAGTATAAGTGAAGGGGGAGAGTCTGGGCTGTCCATCAAGATAGAACCAGTGAGGCCTTTTTGTGACCATGACCTCCTGAAAATTCTGGGAACTCCTGTGTTTTCTTTCTTGGAGGCAAGAGATACTTCTCTCTCTTTGCTCATTCCCCGAGAGATGCTCTACTGACAAGACACATGATGCTATGCCCTGGGAACTGGAGAAACCACTTGGAACTGTCCTGATACAGCCAGACCTCTGGAGCCAGAGAAGCCACATAGAGACCCCTGACAGTGCTGAGATACTTACACTGCCACTGGATCCACAAGACTTTCTCCCACTGACCTGTGACCCTCCTGCATGCAGCATCATCGCATATCTTTCCTGAGTCTGGAAGAGGATTTAAAAATTGGTATCTGACATATGGGCTAATATTGGACTTAAGGACTTAATCTAGGCTAGGCTGTGATGTTTTTCAATATTCAATTGCATTTGTATGTAATCCTCTTTCCTGTATACATATGAATGTCTATGGATTTGTTTTTCTAGTCTAATACACCACCCCTCTACCTCCATTTTTCAGTCACTTAGTAAAAGAGGCTTTAAGTTTCTGGTTCTCTTTACTTTTGAATATATAGAATTATTTTTTGTTCATTTAGATAACCGAGAGACTTAGAAATCCTAGGTTAGGACTGGAGCTGAGTTTGGGTTGGAAAGAGCTGGATATGTGGGCTTCATGGTGAGAGAAATAATTAGAATTACCGGGACAATTTATTTCTCTGTGTGCACTTGTGTATAGATATGAAATAGCAAGATGGCCAAACACGGGGTGTTGGAGTAAGGAGACCAATTAGAATTCCCTAATGTCATGCTGCCAAATGAATTTTAAGATCAGAGATGACCTATACATAGTTAAAAGTTATTTGCTGTGTCATACAGGATTGTAACTCTCTGGAAGTGACCTAAAAAACTTCAGAAGAAGTTTTGCTACACATCACAGACTTTGTTCCCTTGTTGTTTGAGTAGAGAATCAGGGTGATAAAGGATTGACCTCAAGGCACAGAGTAAAGAATAAGAATTTAGCAGAGGCAGCAAATGGGAGAGAATTCAGTAGAGACAGGAAAGTATAACATTAAAGTACATCTTGCTTGCAACTTCAGGATTCACCACAGTAAACCCCAAGTCAAACATGAAGTTGATTCTGATGCTTTGTTAAATTCTACAGGAGGAGACAGGTGGTGGGTTTGAACCAGAGAACTTGCAGTTAGCAGTTCAGTGCTTACAGGATAATGCCAGAAATAGCTACTCAATTATGGAGCCACTGCTTTTTCCTCTAGCCAGTAAGCTCTGTGAGGACAAGGGTCACAATTGTGTTGTCAAAGACATTGATATTTGTTAGTACTTCCTCTATAAAATAAACATTAAATCATCTCCTGTGAACTGTGAAAAAAGACCCTAAATGAAAACATATCTTGTAGAGACATCCTTCATTGATAACCACTGTTTGTTGTAATGTAGTGGTTTGTGAGTTGTGATGCCGGAAGCTGTCACCAGTATTTCAAATGCTAGCAGGACCACCCAAACTGAAAAGGTTTCGGCAAGGCGTCCAGACTAAGAATGGTCTACAAAGAAGAATTAAGCTGTTCATTGCAGAGGAATCAGCTATTGAAAACATTATGAATAGCGGTGGAATATTGTTAGATGCTGAAAACCTCATGATTAGAAGCAGAACACTGTCAGAGATAGATAGATAGATAGATAGATAGATAGACATAGAGAGATATCCAGAGCATGAACTTCTCAGATCAAAAGCCATTCAAAATATGACTGAAGCAAGGTACAGTGAGGTGGCAATGAAGCATACAACTTTCCTCTAGTTCCTGAAGGCTTTCTCCCCCCAACTATCATGGTCCCAACTCTACCTTAAAAATCCAGCTGGACTGGAGGAGGTACACTGGTAGTGATGGGAACTAGAAATACAGGAAGCCCTGGAAAGGTGGACCCCTTGGTATCAGTGGTGAGAGTGGAGCTATCAGATGGGTGGAGGGAAGGAGGGGTAGAGAGCGGGAGCCAATTACAAGGATATACACATAACCTCCTATCCGGAGGGCTGACATTGGAGGAGTGGGCAAGGGGAACTGTTGGGCAGTGTAAGATATAACAAAACAATAATAATTTATAAAGTATTGAGGGTTGGTGGGTGAGGGGGGAGCAGGGAAGGAGGCAAAAGGATGAAAGACTGAAATCAAAGGCTCAAGTAGAAATGCAGATACTTGGAGAATGATGATGGCAACAGGCATGTGAAGGTGCTTGACACAATATTTGTGTTTATATATTGTGAAAAGTGATGAAAGATCCCCCTATAAAATGATTTAAAAAATATGACCAAGGAAGAGCTGTCTTCTCAAAATAGAATTGACCATAATGATGTGTATCAAGTAAAGCCTTCTATTCCCCATACAACATACACAAGGAAATCCAATCTCTACAATTATTACTCATATTTGAGCACCAACCACTAAAGCTTGTGATGAAGAAATTGAACAATTTTATTGTTCTTAGGCTGATGTTAATTAACCATGCAATCAAGATGCATTGATAATTATTGGCAATTCAAATGCAAAAGTTGGAAACAAATATAAAGAATAGTAGTTGGAAATTATGATCTTGGAGATAGAAATTAACCTGGAGATCACGTGATAGAATTTGCAAGACCAGTGACTTATTCATAGCAAATATATTTTTCAACAACACAAAAGTCAACTCTATATGTGGCCATCTCCAAATGGAATATACAGAAATCGACTTGACTACATCTGTGGGAAGAGATGATGGAAACACTCAATATCAGTAGCTAAAACCAGGTCAGGGGCCAGCTCTAGGACAAACCATCAGTTGC
This sequence comes from Nesogale talazaci, assembly GCA_004026705.1. Classification (NCBI taxonomy): domain Eukaryota; kingdom Metazoa; phylum Chordata; class Mammalia; order Afrosoricida; family Tenrecidae; genus Nesogale; species Nesogale talazaci. Next base: position 38,471 of record PVJH01016700.1, read on the forward strand.
TTACATATAAGTTCAGGTTGAAGTTGAAGAAAACGAAAACAAGTTCATGAATCTAATGCTGAATTTTAAGAACATCTCAAGAGTAGAATTGACTTGGTGAACAAAATTGAGAGAAGGCTTGATGAACTGCGGGAAGACATCAAGAATATCATAAATGAAGAAGGCTGAAAGCCATTAAGAATACTGGAAAGAAAAGATCAAAGTGGATGCCAGAAGAGACTCCAAAACTTGCTTCTAATTGTTGAGTTGTTAAGGCAAATAGAAGAAATGATGAGGTCAAAGAACCGAACAGAAAATGTCAATGTGTTATAATGAAATGTGCAACATGATATAAGACAAAGTATTATAATGAAATATGCAAAGATCTAAAGCTAGACAACCAAAAATGCTATTTTAAACTGAAAGAATGAAAGAAAAATGTTGAGCCTCGCTTTTCAATAGTGAAAGACTCTGTGGGCAAAATATTGAATGATTCAGGAAGTATCAAAAGAAGATGGAAAAAATATACAGAATCACTGTACCAAAAAGAACTCTTAAAGATGCATTCATTTCAGCAGATAGTGTATGATAAAGAAAACAATGATACTGAAGAAAGAAGTTCAGCACTGAATGCATGAACAAAAAAGAAACCTCCAGGAATTGGTGAAATACCAATAGAAATGTTTCAACAAGCCGATGAAACACTGGATGTACTTACTTGTCTGCCAGAAATTCAGGCTGGATTGAGAAGAGAAAATGAAGAAGGGATATCATTATTGATATCAGATGGATCTTGGCTGAAAGCAGAGAATTCCAGAAAGATATTTACTCAGGTTTTGCTGACTATGTAAAGGCATTTTACCATGTGGATCAAAGCAAACTACAGACAACCTCGAGAGGAATGAGAATTCTGTAACACTTTGATTGCTCACAGACAGCTTGTCCATGGATCAAGAGGCCATTGTGCCAACAGAACAAGGGACTACTGTATGCCTTCAAACCAAGGAAGGTGTGTATCTGCTTTGTATCCTCTCAACACACTTATTCAATATATATGTTGTGCAAATAACCAGAGAAGGTGGAAAATAGGAAGAATTTAGTAGCAGGATTGGAGGAAGATTAATTAACCTATGAGATACAGATGACAAAACCTTGCTTGCTGAATGTGAGGAGGAGGTGGGGAATTACTTGTTGATGAAGATCAATGATTGAAATCTTCAATATGCATTACAATTTAATGTAATGCTATCCCAAATCCCCATAATTAGACCCATAGGATACATCTTGGTAAAAGAAGAAAAAGTTGAAGTTGTCAAGAATTTCATCTTACTTGGATGTGAAATCCAGCCTCACATCTAGAAGAGTCCTAGGCAGTGATTGTGTGATTGAGAGGAAGAAATTAAGAGACAGGCAAAAATTGGGGTTGCTTACTTCCACCATGATTTCAGGGATCAGGTCCAGACAGAGAGAGATTATATTCTCAACATCAGTCTATATAGTCTTGGGGCCTGCAAACTCCCTTAATTATAGGTAACCACATACATAAAAAATTGGGCTGTACCCTCACCCTAAAGGTCCCTGAGTTCTTTGGAGGAGTAACCTAACACTAGTGCTGGGGGCAGGTAAGGGGGAGTGACAGTCCCCTGAGCAGGGAGAGAGGGCAATCGCACATGTCTCCTCCTATAGTTAAAGCTGCCGGCCAGATAACAATCAGCCATGTGCTTTTTGCAAGAGGTAACTTTAACGCAGCAATATTATGGGAGAATATTGTGGGGATCCGTCTTGCTTATGAGAATATAATAGGAACTCATCTCTAGCCTATAAGTATGAAGGCCTCCCTCCTCATGGAATCCTGATCTGCCAAACTTCTTAAAATACGTTAACTGTTAGCCACCTCTTTCTTACAACTACTTCTGAGGTCTTAGATTGAAGACTGTGGCTTATGTTTGTATGTGAGCACTTAAAAATAAAAACAAAAATTCAGACCTATATACTTAGATATGGAGAGTAAGACCGATCAGTCCAGGTTATGGATTATAAAAAAAGTACGTGTGTGTGTGTGTGTGTGTGTGGTTTGAACAGACTTTTACATATCAGGAATTTGTAGAAACTGATTATAGTATAGTTTTTCTATGCTCATGCTTCAAAGGAACATCCCTAACATTTAAATACATGATTGCAAGATAAGCTTCTTAACACTCTTGTAAACACAACTTCCATGGCTGGTAACAACAGCGCAGATCAAGGTGCACTTGGGGTGTGCTTCTGGGCTTCCACCAAGGTAGAGAAGAGGATGGAAAATCTTATTTTGCTTTCATGCAAAGAGAGGTGGGTTGGGAGTAGAAGATACCACCCACAGCTGATCACTGACCCCTTCTATTCGCTGTAAATTTTATCCTGTAAATTGCTTCATGGAAAATGTTCAAAAGGTTGGTTTTCTGTAAAACACTGGTCACCTGTCTCTCAGCTTAGTAGTTCTTCCTCTAGCGTAAGCCAGGAGCTTGTCCTCTCTCCTCCCAGCTTGACTGTGAGCACTGGCACCACAGCCAAAGCTTCACTTCTTGCCAGGGCTGTTTGAATACAACTGTAGATTCCTCCTGTGGTGGTCATATGCTTATGTTAATTTCATGATTGAGATGTAGGGGTGGTGTTTAGCCTGTTAATCTGGAGACAGTCATTGAGTAGCCAATGAGGGCTCTGTGTGGGCATGGCTTTCTCCCGGGAAGTCTCATGATATTTCCCTCATAAAGATGAGAGGCTATCTCCCCACTTGTTGGGAGTTAGTCTCAGAGATGATGAATCATGGACAAGACAAGATGGCAGCATCTGAGGAGCCAGAGAAGCCACACAGCTTGGCCCTGATGAAGCCAGACCTCTTAAGCTGGAGAGGCCATGTGGAGACCCCTGCCATCGATGAGTTGCTTCTGCCACCACTGGATGCTGTTGATGGACCCTAAGCCCTGGAAGCGAGGAGCCATGGGGAGACCCCTGCCAGCACTGGGATTCTGCACCCACAGACCTGTGACTCCATGAGTCGGAAGGAGATATGATAGACTGGTATCAGACATATGAGCTAATATTAGACTTATGTCTTTGAACTGGGCTGGGTTGGGATGCTTTCTCAGTGTTCCATTCCTTTTGCATATAAACCATTCATATATATATATATATATATAAAGAAATATGAGAATCAGAATTCATCTGCATACATTCTCTTCCTGGGCTTGTCCCCCAGCCTTGGGTCCACAATCAATGTTCATGGGAAGCAGCATCAGGAGATCAAAGGATGCATTGTGTTGGGTAAATTGACTGCATAAGACCTCCTCCAAGTGTTGAAAAGCAAGGAGGTTACTCTGAGGACCAAGGTGCACTTGACACAAACCATGGTATTTTTAATCTCTTCATATTCATGTGGGGCTGAACCCCGGTGGTGTAAGTGGTTAAGTGCGGGACTGCAGCGCATGGGCTTGGTGGTTCAAATCCAGCAGCAGCTCTCAGGAGCAAGGCTGGGCAGCTCCCATGACCACCAGAGGGCAGTGATGCTCCCAAAACAAAAACAAAAAAATTCATGTGAGGCGGTGTAGTGGTTGTGCATTAGGCTGCAGTCTACATGGTCAGAAGCTCCAGTTATCAGCAGCTCCTCGAAAGACTGGGTTTTCTACACTTGTAAATAGTTACAGTCTCAGAAGCCCACAGAGGTTCTGAGGGCTATGAGTCGGCATAGATACTGTGGCAAATGAGTTTGGTTTCATGCATGTGAACGTTGGACATTGAATAGGAAGACTGAAAAAGAATTGATGGTTTCGAATTATGGTGCTGCTGAAGATTGTTGAAAGGGACAAAAACAGACAAAAGAATAAACAGCTGTCTGAAAAGAAGGGCAGCCAGAATGCTCCTTAGGTACAAGGGAGCAAGGTTTCCTCTCACCTACTTTGGACATGTTATCAGGAGAGACCAGTCCCTAGAAAAGGACATCATGCTTGGTAATGTAGGGGGGCAGGGAGAAAGAAGAAAACCCTCTACAAAGTGACACAGGATTGAGCAGTATTTCCTTCTATTGTATTGTTCTCTTGGAACCAACGCCAGGACACCTAATAACACCACTAATACCAGCAACAGCAGCATCAGCAATCCTTTGGACAATGATAATCATCAGGATGAAGAAACCATCAGCTGGAGGCCATAATGGTGCCATGACCATGTGGCTAATGAAAGACAATGGAAATCAATGGAAGTTATCTCAAAATCATCACTGGAGCTGGTCAGTTCATCCTGCTGTAGGCAGGGTGGGAGAAGTAGGGGCAGACAGTGTCTGGGGGAGTAAGGATCAAGACTGGGATCTATCTGTCTATCTATCATCTATCTATTTATCATATATATATATATATATATATATATATATATATATATATATAAACAATGATGGGATTGGCCCTGGAACCCATCTACTACCTGGATATTTGTTGATTAGGCTATGTGACTCATGATCATGTGGTCCTAGTCCTCCAAATTCCAGGTGACACACATCTGTAAGTCATTCAAGAGAAAGATGCCTTCTCCACAGCCCGACTAATGCCAAAGTATCAACTCACTGCCATCGATTCTGTTTATGCTCAGTTACTCAATTTCGGTTAGAAATTCTCCTTTGGATTTTATGAAGTTGTGAATCTTTACAGGAGCAGAAAGTCTCATTTTTCTGCTGGACCTACTGGTTTTAATCTGCTGATGGTTAGCTGCTCAATTTGTAGTCCACTGTACCATTAGCACTCCTTTGAGCAGGCTAAGCAAGTTGTAATCTACTTTCAAACACACTCTATCTGACACCAAAGTTGTCACATCTCTTGTTAATGGTTAGAAAGAACTCGGAAGGAGGCTAAACTCAAAATGACCCAACATGGAGTCAGGGCTCCCATTGTAAACCACAGCCTTCCATAAACCAAGTGCTTTGAAATTTAAACTCTAACACACCTGTCAGGTAAGATTATCATTAAAATGCTCCAAGCATTTCCACAGCCTTGCTTGCTGAGGAGAAGCAATTCATATTCCCTCCCACAGGAGAACTGTGTCTTTTCCAGGTGGGTTCCTGAGCCAACCATATACTAATTATGGGTGAGGAGGAAACCTGGAGAAGTTGAGCAGAGATCGTTAGATTTATTTAAAAATATTTTCTTGGGGGCTTCTACAACTCTTGTCACAATCCACTGCATCAAGCACATTTGTACACTTGTTGCCATCACCATTTTCTAAACATTTTCCTTCTACTTGAGCCCTTGGTATCTGCTCCTCATTTCCCCTTCCCTCCCATAAGACCACTAGATTTATAAAGGAAATAAAGAGATGGAATATAGGTAACATACTTGACTGCCAACCAAAAGAAGTGGTTTGAAGAAAGGCCTGATGATTTCCTTCTGCAAAATAAGCCATTGAAAAGTTTCTGAAACATAGCTCTCCTCTGACACATATGGTTGGTCATGACTTAATGGCACTAGATTTGGTTACAGACAAAAGTTATAGAGAAAGGGATGGGAAGGAAGACAGAGAAGACATCTTGTATGGGTTGAGTTTGAGAGATTTGAAGAGCTTGGGGAGAGTGAATAAAGTCTTTGGGGCTGAGTGGGTGAAATTAATATATCATCTATATCGATGTATGTACATGCAGCAAAACAAATATTTATGTAGTTACAAAGTGCCAGAAAAAGTTGATTTAAATCAGTCCTGCAGTATGTGATATGAGTGGGATCTCTGGATAATTTTCAATATATTTCAGTAAATCTACAAATCACCTCTGTTAGTTTTGGCTGTGTCTATTTGAGTAAGATTCCAGGTGGAGGCCCATTCCTAGGTGGGAAAGAGCCAACTGGATCTAAGTGGATTGCAACCTTATGTAGCAAACTTCAGTTTCCTGCCCTGGGATTCTCCACAGTGTGTCTCAGCACTTCGTGGGCTCAACAAGTACATGCTGAATATAACTGAAAGAGCCATCATCTAAGATTACAGTCCAATTGGAATCCTGCCCAATCTGATGATTTCTAGAGAGGATTAAGACTAAATGAAATATGAACTTAAAGATTTTGTTCTTTTTTCCTTTCTGCAGATTGAAAGAAATGATGTTAGAAAGTGCACTGAGGGGGCACTCAGTTTTGAGATTATTTCAGAAACACGCATGAGGGTTATTTAGATTGACCCAGTTTCAGATTTGACTTAATATGTGGGAAGCAAGTCACTCTCTATCACCTACCCAATTTTTCCAAGGACCTTAAAGTACCCTTAAAATTAAAATTGGGATAATTTTTTCAAGTCCTGAGGTTCACAGAAACTTCACACTCTAGGTCAGAGTCAAGTCCACCCTTTTGCTTGAACTACCTACCACCACGGTATTCTCGTTTGTAATACGATCTGGGGTCTCTGGTTCAGCAGGATTAACTGGGTTTGAACTACATGGAATCTTAGCAATAACTTCTTTATTTTAGAGAGATAACATTTCCTCTCAATGGCAATAGGAACAGCTTAAAAATTTGATGAGAGAGTAGGTGCTTCCTGGGGGTGGGTTGGGGGGCAGAGGTCCTAGATAGAGTCAATATTGAGTTCAGCCTGGGGTCCATGCTGTATTCTTGAAGGGGATTCTTTTGTAAGACTTCATATTCTCCAGTTGGTGAATAATAGGTGGTGAAATCATTATGAGAACCCTAGCCCTATTCCCCAGTGGCCCATTTTTATCTTCTTTATTCCTTTACTTTTAGAAAGTAAATGGGAAATAGTGTCTTTGGCTATGTTAAGGTAGAAGGAGAATGCATGGCTTTGTGCTTGCTTTTGAAGGCATTTAAAAAACCCTGATGGCTTCTGTTGGGAATCACACCCTCTGACATTGCTTCCAAGTGCTCCTAGGGCAGTGGTTCTCAATCTTCCTAATGGCTTGATCCTTTAATACAGTTCCTCATGTGGTGGTGACTCCCCCAACCATAAAATTATTTGTTTCCGGGCTGACCCCCGGTGGCGTAGTGGTTGTGCGCGGGACTGCGGCCCACTGGGACGGAGGTTCAATTCCAGCAGTGGGGCTGGGCCTCCTACTCCCACCACTGGAGAGCAATGATGCCCCCCGTCCCCCTCCCCCCCCCCAAATTATTTGTTTCCATTGCTGCTTCATTACTGTAGTTTTGTTACTGTTAGGAATCCAGCGATTCTTATGAAAGGGCCATTCAATCCCCAAAAGGGTCAGGACCTACAGGTTATGAACTGCTATTCTAGATTGTGTTCCCCTTGAGTCAAAATGGTGAGTGTCATGGCAGTGTGGCCTCGAGGGACCGTATCCAGAGGAGAGGACCACCTTGTGGGGTTAATCTGGAAGATGTGAGCACACAGCCACAAAACAGCAAACAGAATCCAGGATGTATAAGAGAAGCTCATTCTGCTCTAATTAGCAGATGGTGTTCGTTCTGCCACGTTCTTTTCTGTTTCAAAGAAAGGGTAAGCTCAGGTTCCTAAAGTAGTGACCTAATATTAAAGGGTATTCAGGAGAACGAGGAAGAGGGAACTCAAAATACCTGGACATGTATTTGTGGCAGCATTTGCCTTGCTTTGGAAGAGAGCGTGCTGAACATGGAAAGACTAAAGATGTGATTTGGATTTATATCTTCAATGCTAATTTGAGACAAAGTTTGAGTGCCCCATTCATTATACAGACAATACCTCATTTTATTGTGTTTCACTTTATTGGATTTTGCAGATATTGCTTTTATATATGTATAAAAACAAATAAATTGAATGTTTCTGGCAGCCCTACAGCGAGTTAGTGTATCACAGCTTTCCCACCCCCTACTCCAAACGGGGCTCACTTCATGTCTCTGTGCTGCATTTTGGTAATTCTCACATTATTTCAAACTTTTTCATAATGTTCTTGGGCACTTAATACATGACAGTATAATGTGCACATTACTTTTTTAGGCACTGTTTTTATTAGGTGTCATCAAGCCAGGTCTGTCTCACAATGTCTTTATGCTCAGCAGAACAAAACCCTTCCTGGTCCTGTGCCATCTTCACGATTGTTGCTAGCATTTGAGCTCATTGTTGCAACCACTGTGTCCATCCATGTCCTCGAGAGTCTTCCCCTTTTTTGCTGCCCTTCTACGTTACCAAGCACGAAGTCCTTTTCCCAGTACTGATCTGTACTGGAAATATGTCCAAAGTACATGAAATGCAGTCTTGTAGTCCTTGCTGCTAAGGGGCATTCTGGTGAACCAGACAGGTTTGCTTGTTCTTTAGGGAATTCATACTACATTTGATATAGAACTATAATTAAGATGCCTCTATGCTTCTCTGTGGGAACAGGTCCTGCAAGTAGGGAACTGAGGATAATGGAGTCAGCCAATCACGCGCACAGACTTCGGAGACCAGCTTCTACAGCACAGATCTAACTTTAGTACGGCCTTTGCGAGACTTACATAGGCTTCATTGACCAATCAGAGAACTTCTTTCACATAGTTCATTCTTTCAAAATACTTCCTTATAAGGTGATGGGTTTTCAGCATGAAAAACGATTGGCCCATACTGTGGGCTATGTAATTGAGGTAGAGCTGGCTAAGTCACCCTGTCCGATTGTCTTTCAAGACGATTTCATCCAATCACATTACAGGACTAACCTGTAATCCATTGTAGGGCACTGTCATCCAATAGTGTAATTGGATCTTATGGTCCAACTATATTACAGGATCTTAGCCATGCTATGGGGAAACTACAAGCATTCTGATAGGCTGCGTTTCAGAGGTTAAAGTAGAAGGTGGTCAGATAAGCTTGCCTGGGGTCTTATTTACTTCTAGATTGGAGTTTTTCCAGGAGTCATGGAAATGTAGGGTACTCAGCACCTTCCACCTGATTGAAGACCGAAATATTCCAGGGGACTTGGAAGCATAGGTCCCAGGTACCTAAGGGTGTGGATACTCAACGGCTTCAACACCACTCCAGGAGATGTACAGCACTCTGTACTTTCTATGCCTTTCTCCCAAATCCATAGGCCCTGCCAGGAATGCCTCCATACTTCTTTGGTATTCTTTATTCACTGTCCAACTCCAAATATGTATATGAGGCAATTGAAGATACAACATTTTAGGTCAGGCCCCCTTTAATTCTCCAAGTGAGATCCTGGTTCATCAACACTTTAAAGAGGCCTTGTGCAGCACAATTTGTTTGATTTCTTTACTGCTGTCTCTATGATCATTGATTGTGGATCCAAGCAAGATGAACTCCTTCATGTGCACTAAGAAGTAATAAAAACAAGAACACAAGCTCAGTGGTATTGAATCGATGACAACTCACTTCAACCTTATAGGACAGGTTAGAGCTGCCCTGTGAGTTTCCATCAGTATAATGCTTTACTGTAGTAGAAAGTCCTTTCTCTCTTATATGCATGGCAAGCAAGAAACACAACCCCCTCCCCCCTCAAAAAAAAACTCAAGGAAGAAAACGACATGACTTACTTTATTGTGATATTCGCTTTATTGCAGTAGTCTGGACCAAACCAACAATAGCTGCAATGTGTGTGTGTGAGAAGGTAACCCACAATAAAAACAATCTCTGCTGGGAGGAGTTTTCGTAGTAGGCATTTCCCCCCACCAAGCAAGCATGGAGCAACTTGTTCTGAGTTAGTGCACTCTGTGGCATTGCCTGGGAAGGTGCTCTCTAGTGACAGTGAATGTTTTCCTAAAAGGAGTTTCTTTCACACCGCAGTTTTTGTGACATGATCGATTTAAGAGACTAGTATATGAATGTGAAATTTTATCTCCTGCTTGAGGGGGAGGGGTAGGGAGAGGATGGGGGTGGGGGCGGGGAATACCACAGAAACTGCTGTGATCTTGAACACAGCTTACAAAGACAGTGCTTTGGGGAAAATTCAAGTGTATGAGTAGTCTTCTTATTTCAAAAAGGTGAAATATCAATTGATAACAAAACTCATTCTGGACATATGTCAGCTTCCCTAATGGACAAAAACGTTGACAAAACTTGAGCACTGTGCTTGAAGACTGACAATGATGATGGACCATTGAAGAGATGGGGAAGTTATCTTGACTCTCTTGGAGCTCAGTTCAGTGAATTTTAATGGAAAATTTGAGAATGAGAAGGGTCACTGAGAAATTTGTGCCTTCGTTGCTGACTGACCAGGAAAAAAAGTGTCAAGTGGAAATTTGCCGTGCTTTGAAAGAACAGCTCCAAAGTGACTTAGACTTTTAAAATAAGGCCGTTACTGGTGAGAAGATAGGTGCTCGTCTTATCCCCAAAGCAAACATCAATCAAGTGGAAGACATCGATGTTACCTCACCCCCCAAATGCTCATCAAGTGAAATAAAAAATCAAGGCAACACTCATATTTGTTTTTTTGAAGTGAGGGGGATAGTGCATTTGCAGTTCATTCTACCAGGTCAGACTGTTAATCAAGCTTTTTATTTAGAGGTTCTTAAAATATTGTGTACCAGCTAACAAATGATTGAATGCCTGGAGTCTCAAAGACTGAAGATAATCGAGTCACCATTCAGCGCAGAAACAGCAAAGTCCATATGCAGGAAGCACACCAGCATGTGTGATTAAGAGGGGCCGAAGGGAGCAGATATCGAGCACCAAAAAACAAGAATCACATCATTACATAGGAGGAGGAGAGCAGGGTGAGGACCTAAGGCCCACTGGTGGGTAATTGGTCACCCTTTTACAGGGGAGACACGGGGAGGAGACAGACCAATCAAGGGGCAGCCAGGCAATGATGATGCATACAAGTTTCCTCTAGTTCCTGAAGTCTTCCTCCCTGTCCCCCAACCATCATGGTCCCAACTCTACCTTACAAATCCAGATGTACTGGAGAAGTCACACTAGCATAGAGAGGAGCTGGAGATATGGGGAAACCAGGATGGATGGGCCCCTTCGGGCCAATGGTTAGAGTGGAGATACTGGAAGGGTAGAGAGAAGGTGGGGTAGAGAGATGGACCCAACAGCAAAGATATACACACAAGCGCGTATTTGAAGGACGGGCATCAAAGGAGTGGGTTGGGGGAGAGGTCGGGCAGTGTAAGATATGACAGAATAATAACAATGTATAAAGTATTGAGGGTTGGAGGGGAGGAGAGACCAGGGGAAGAGGGGAAGGGATGGAAAAGCCCATCCTAGGGGCTTAAGGGAAAAGGCGGACGATTGGAGAACAATAATAGAAGTGGACATGTGAGGGTGCTTGACACAGTATGCTTATTTATATATTGTGAAAAACGATGTATGAGCCCCCAATAAAATGATTTAAAAATTAAAAAAAGAAAGATTGCATAACAGCGTGTAGCCAAAAAAAAAAAAAAAAA
>PVJH01016701.1:0-49784 GCA_004026705.1 Nesogale talazaci
GGGGAAAGTCATGAAGTTGGCAGAAAAGAGCTAAAAAGAAGATACAGTGATGTAAACTTGCTGAGTCATAATGATCATCTGAGACCTTACCAGCGGCCAGCATTTCCTCAGGAGAAGACAAGGATTTATATTTCTGTAAATATTTTCAGTCTTTGGGACCCACTGAGATAATTCTACTCCTTCCTCTTGGTAATTCTATGCTTTCTTATTTCACTATTCATCAGAAGAGCCTGATGGCCATGAGTTTGGCTCCCCACCCCCCAATATTGTTCAACCACTTCTATTCCATTTACTAAATATAAGACCACCATTTACTCCAAAGAGACACCAGATTAGGGCCAGAGGTATAAAAACCTATGTTTCACCTGTAAAGCAGAATGTCCAGGGGGGCTGAGCAAAGTTATTCCCTGAAATCTTTAGCTAGTATACTTTTTGAATGGCTAAGGGGGTTTTAGAGAGAAGAGCTAATATGCTAGAAATTATATGCTGGAATGGTTAGAATAAGGGATTGATTGGTCCCAACTCCCAGTCTAGAAAACTTTTCCTAGTTTGGACTTCAAGAATATGAATCAGCTGTGCTAAGGATCTGAATTCAATGAGGTGGAAACAGAGCTTGGAACTATATAGAATGAAGATATTGACATGGTTCTTAGAGGCAGTGATGGCTGACGGAGTTGTTGGAGTCTGATTAGTGGGACAGCATCTGAAAGTTCACATTATTCTTAAATGAGGAACAGAATTCCATTTTTTTTTTCATTTTTTTTTGGCATCATTTCCCTCTGGTGGTGTGGGAGAGGAACAGAATTTCATTGAAAGAAGAGTATTGACTTGCCAGGATGGGGCTATTGAGGAAAGGACACTCAGAACTTGTTTACCTGTGAGTTAATACACAAGGGGTTCTAATTACTCTTACACTTTTGAGAATTTTTCATTATAGTTTGGATGGATTACATGGCTTAAGGAAAAGAATGGTGCAAGGTTTTAAGTATCTAACTCTCAAACATTGGTAAGGACCTAGGGGCTGGTCAGAATAGACAGTAGCACATTACATCAGTTCTAACAGAGAAGACTTGTGTACATACTAGAGCTAAAATAAAGATGAATCTTCCACTTGTAAACTACATGATTTTTTAATTTGTCATTGGTGCATGTTATAACCAATGAGATCTCATTTTTAACATAATATGATTAAATGAAATATTTAATACACAGAGTTTTATTAAATAAACCATAAGCTCCAAAGCACATGTCTGTCTATTCATATGTAAAAAGGAGTAAGTGTTCACCTTCATCTTAAATCATCTAGTCTAGTACGGAATACACTAGAACAGAATGTGTTCTCAAACGGTTGTATGTGACATAGGATGCAGTTATTAGGCAGAGTGCATTGATCCACAAGTAGCGAGCCTTCAGGCTGTTTGGAGGTTAGGTTCTGATTCGCAGTCACTGATGCACAGCAGACCCCGTCACTCCTGGGTCCTGCTGTCCGTGCACTGGTCTCTGTTGGCGCCCCTTGGTGCAGCCATTGTGTCAGCCCGTCTCCTCGAGGACCTTTTCATCGCCCCTCCACTTTACCAAACACGACGTCCTTCTCCAAGGACTCGTCTCTCCCCACAACAGATCCAAAGCTTGCAAGCATCTACTATGTGCTGAAATCCTGTGTATAGTAAATGCGATAGTTTATTAGGAGTGTCGTATTTTTTCTAAAATTTTAGAACTTGAAAATTGATATGAAATGGCAAAATTGTGTGAACAATTTTCATATGTCAGACAGTAACATGAACTATAGGTTAATGTAATGGCATAATTTGGTTGTTTTGCATTGTTATAAAGAGGACGGCCACCAGCAAGGGCGATGGACACTGTTGATGCGACAGCGGTCTCAGACCGAAGAACAATCGTGAGACTGGGGCAGGGCTGGGCGGTGCTTCATGCTCTTGTGCACAGGAACTGACAGGACAGCACTTAACAATAACAGCAGGCTACTCTTTTAAAACTTCAGAATTCTTTCCAAGAAAAATAGTGTTTTTCATATACAGATAATATTACAAGTTTCTAGTTTCATAACATTATATGCCTTGTTAAGATGGTTTTCCACAATTTAGATTTCTTTGTTGGGCATATATGGGTCAAAAAGAACACTTAGAGATTATTTTTCTTGAATTAAAAATCTTAATGGTTTACTGATTGACATTACATAGTTTAAAAATTCATTCTTCCTTCAGTTTATAATGTCTATTTTATAAGTTCAGTATTCATATAATCCAGAAATATTATTTTGCAATCATAATCAGATGAATTCTATATTTTGAAGCATTTTATCTAATGTATATATCTAAGTGCATTTATCAATTTTTTTCTTAAGCACTTAAAAAAACTCTTATAAGCTGATTAACTGAAATATAGAATATAAGTTACAGTTACAAACATTGTATTTATAGGTATACTTCAGAGATATTGCTACTTTGGCTCCAGACCATTACGAGATAGCTAATATCACAGTGAAATATGTCATAGGATTCTCTTGGTTTCCCAGCACAATATTTACATCATATTGTAGTCTATTAAGTCTATTAAGTTTACAATAGCATTATGATAAAACTGTGAGAATAAACAAAATGTGACACAGTACATAGCTGGTGTTTATAGATTTGCTGAATGTAAGGTTGCCACAGATTGTCAGTTGTTAAAAATATTCAGTGTCCACAAAGCACAATGAGTGAAGCACAAGAAAAAATCGTGTACCCTTATGCAAACCCTAAGAATGGATGGACCACTTTGTGATGGAAAACTGTAACAGTTCTGTTTTGCTTTTCTTAAGCCCCTCAGCAACTATTATCACAGTTGTATGATCCTAAAGATAACAGAAAGTAAGATAACTGAGGAAATAATGTTCTTAAATGTTCTAGCCTTATTATTATAAATATGAAACAGCAAATTTTGAATTTCAATATTTAAAGATAATAAAGTTATCCCAAGTTAAATTATACAAAATGTGTACAAATTCTACCTTGACCATTTCAAATTCATCTATAGGTATTGTTAATATAAACATGTATTTCATGCTTGTCTTCAGATCTAATAGTAAGACAAAATTCCATTACATTTGAGTAAGGTTTACCATTTAAAAGTTGTCAAGGAGTCCTTTATTAGAACTCAAGCTTAGGACTTAGGACTTCAGACAAATTTGTAATCAAGTCTTTTCCAATGTTCTAAATTGTTAATAAAGGTTATTTTAGGTTAATTAAATATCTCTGTGATTCTGTGCTAAGAGTCTTAGAATAGCAGAGGTAAGCTCTCCTATGAACTGAAAGATTAGAGATTTGAGAACCGAAAGAGCCTTGAAAGGATGTCTTGATAATCTGCTCTGGACAGCTCACTAACAGCTGCGCACCCAAACCAAGGAGATGATTAGTACTCAGAAACCATTTGATGTCAACTGTTTGGTCTTATTTGTGTGGAAATGCCATAGCCAACCATTATTAATATTTAAGTATTTTTATTCTTTTAATTCCCCCCCACACACACACTTATAGGTTTGAGACTCATGCCATGATTTCAGAACCAGCAGCATCCAAGTCATGGGAGATTCTATTCTATTCTACTATGAAGACTTTAGGCCCCAAGTCCTTTTCAGAAGACCCCTGGCAATAGAAATAGTGCAGAGTAACAAGGAATTACTTGCATATTGAAGTATGATACCACTTATTTCAATCCTGCTTGATTTTAGCCTCTAATTCTTAATTTTTGATATGATTATTTCCACATCATTAAAAAATTACTGAGATGATATACTATCCCTTCACTGAATATACTAAGATTTATTAATTGCTGAAAATATAAGTATTTTTTGCTGTTTGTTCATTATGTGGCAGGAAAGTATTTGCACCTGAATTTTAAAATATTACACCTATGTCTTCTCTTTTGATAGGTGCCTTATAAATTCATTGTAGAAGAAGGACATGTGTATAATATACACATTTTAAATAGGGTTTTTTCACTTATTATATAATTTTTTATAAATTTTATAATTTATATTAATTTACATTTTCAGGCATATGAAACAGTGGAAATCCCATTATAATATTTCCAGAATTTAATAATAGCAATAAAATAGTTGCTATTTGTTTACCTCACAAGTCTATCTTTCAATATGCTTCTCTTATTTATGTTTACATTTTTACAAACTATTTTAGTTAATTTTTCATTTATTTTATTAATTTATATATCAAAATATAATTATTTTATAAGTGATTCGTGTAAATATGTGCTTTATTAATGTAACTATATTGTATATTAATATAACTATATTAATATAAGTATATTAATATAAGTATATTAATATAACTATATAATATAACTATATTAATATAACGATATTGTAACCCTAGTGATGTAGTGGTTAGGCATTGGCTGAGATCCAAGTGGCTGCAGTGCAAAACCTCCTATAGCTCTAAGGGAGAAAGACTGGGCTTTCTGCTCCCATGAAAAGTTACAGCCTCAGAAAGCCACATGGGTCCCTTTGAGTCTGCCAGGACTCCATCGGAAATAGTTCAGTTTTATATATTTCACAGTTACTAAAAAAATGCCAAATTTTTATTTGGCTTTTTAAAAATCTAAATAAGAAGTTACGTTGTACTATGTTCATCTATTTTTACCTTTTGTGTCTGTTTTATGCTTTAAAATATTAGGTAAAAGTCACAGAGTTAGCCAATTATATTTTCTTTCAGTGCATTTTCTTTATTTAATATTTAATGAGAGGTGCTTCTCTAAATTTTTCCCCACATGTCCAAAAGATTTCTCATCCTCAATCATTATAAAATTTTTCTATCTACAATTATTTCCTGGAATATCATCTGCTTATATATTACATGGAAGCTATTTGCCTATTCCAGAATTATTGGAGTTCTTTGTTCAGTTGATTCTTGTGCCTTTCATATACAATTTTCATACTGCATCTCCCAATCTGTGCCACCAGGAAGTTACTCATCCCATTAACTCTTGCTTTCAAAATTATCTTTGTTTTCTAACCTCCAAATTGCTACAGAAAAATATTTTGTATCTATCATCTATCTATCTATCTATCTATCTATCTATCTATCTATCTATCTATCTATCTAGCATCTATCTGTGTATCTAGCATCTATTCTAAACATACCCCACTGAAACCTTCACTAATATTTTCTCTCAGCAAATTTGAGTTTTGTAAGCCCAAGCAATCTCCATAACTTTACAACAACATTCAAAATTTTCACTTAATTTTTAGGTGCAAAGCTATATTTCTTTGTGTGATATCCAATTACCTCATCTTTCATCACTCATTTCATACGTGATACTATTATCAGTGCCTTAAATAGCATGCCACTCTATATTAATTCAAAAACAAACACATAAATAATGCAAATTTTCCTCCTCATGCCACTCATCATATTGCCTTGCAAAGCATTGTTAAATTATGTCCCTTATTAAGGTTATAAATACTGAGTGGAGGGGCAAGGGAAGGTGGGGGAAGAAAGGGAGTACTGATCACAATGATGGACGTATAACCCCTTCCCTGGGGCATGACAACAGAAAAATGGGTGAAGGGAAACAGTGGTTGGTGTAAGACATGAAAAAAATAACAATTTATAAATTATCAAGGGTTCATGAGGAGGGAGGATATGCCTTCATGCTCTTCTACGTAAGTCAGTGGGTGATGGGGGAATGAGCTGATTCCAAGGACTCAAGTAAAAGCAAAAGGTTTTGAAAATGATGATGGCAGTATATGTACAAATGTGCTTGACACAACTGGATATATATATATATATATATATAGATTGTGATAAGAACTGTAAGAGGCCCCAATAAGATGATTTTAAAAAGAAAGAGAAAAAAATAAGCATTACCCAGGAAAAATAAGTAAACAGTAGATAAATAAATTCTAAGTGCTAAACTACAAACCAAAAACTCAGCAGTTCATGATGTCACAGGGGTAAAATAGAGTCGTCTGCTTATGTGAAGATGTGCTGTTGTGACGAGCTGTCACGCTGTTTCCCACGCAGGGTGACTGTGTATGCACAACCGAAGGAGACACCGCCCATACTGTGCCATGCGCACAATGGTGGTGACATTTAAATCCCCTGCTACGGTCACTGCCAATTCATATTGTCGAGAATCTTCTTCTTTTCCATTGCCCTTCTACTTTACCAAGCACAGTGTTCGTTCCAGGCAAATCTTATCTCTCCTGAAAACATGTTTAAATAAACTAATCTCGCCTGGTAACACGTCCAAAGAATGTGAGTTCAAACTGACGATCTTCAGTTCTAAGGAGAAGCCTGGCTGTACTTCTTCCAAGACTGGTGTGTTCTTTTGGCAGTCCATGATATTTTCTTTCTTTCTTTCTTTTTTCAGTTCTGGGTTTTTCAGCGGGGTTCAGAAGGATCGGTACTTGCCAGGGGGACCGTCTCCATGGTTGCCTGTGATGGGTAGCGAGAGGAAGGCGCTTGTCAGGCTGCAGGGAGCGACTCCCTGGTACTGCCCCGGCTCCGGAGCGGTGATGCTGCCCCAGCTACCCTCGGCTCCCTGCCCATTTGCACTGTAGGTCAACATGGCTCTCGAAGGCCTTCAGCATGGCCTCACTGGCCTCGATCCTGATCTGGCCCTCTGCCGACTGGGCCTGGTCCCCAGCTCCAGACAGCTTGGACTGTGCCTTCTCCAGGTTGGCCTGGGCTGCCCCAGGTCCAGCACATCCACAGTCACAGCTTCCTCCGCCAATAATGGCACAGAGGAGTCTGCATTCACTGTGATGGAGCCGCCACTCACAAAGTACTTGGTGCCATCCACCGAGTGGCACGTGGGATGTCAGGATGGCCAAGGATCCCATCAGTGTGGGCACATCCACCCGACGGAAGTGGGCGCCATTGAAGAACACCTGGGTGGGCGAGGCGAAGATAAAGGACGTCTTCAGATGCATATAAAGCGATGTATAGCCTTGGAAACTCTAGAAGACTGTATTCTAGGCTTAAGGATCAACAAGAAGACTGGATCTCTCGATTTAAGACGGCCCGGGGAGGCAGTGTTGGTGTTGGACCACTAGCCCAAGGTTGGCAGTTAAAAGGCACCTAGGAGGGGTGTGTCCAAAGACCGCCAGATCATCTGGGAGAAGTAAGCACGCCTCCAGCCAAGCTCTCTTCTAACACAACCCTGTCAACACGACGAAACAGCTCTACAGAGCACACATAAAGCAGTTATGAGCGGAAATCTATATGGCAGCAATGAATAACAACAGAATTTTAAAATGAAGTGATATCAGATCATGAAAATCAAGTGGTTTTGAGAATCGTCAAAAACCTGAGGGTTTTCTTTTAAAGTGTAGGAGTCCCTGACTGGTTCAAAAGGGTCATCACATAGTTGGTGCGAACTAAAAAGATGGTCGAGTCAGCCTAGAAACAACGTGGAAGAAAAGTCTGGTAATTCACGTCTGAAAAGCTGGATATTGAAGCTTTAGAGCACACAATTCTGTGCTGAAACATAGGGGTCCTGATAGGCTAAAAGCACAGCCACTTCAGTTTTACTACAGTATGAATTTATTTTAGCTTTTCGTTTTATGAAAACTAACATTTTAAATTTAATGTAATTAAAAAAACATATTCTGGATACTTAAAATATGGTACTAAAATATATTTTGATTAATCACATATCTAGAGTAATCAAACATATGCTTATTAATATCTTCTAGTACCATATCTTTACCCTTTTCTAGTAATATCAATTTCTGATTTTTTTTCTTTAATACATTATTAATGTATTGGCAGGCATATTAAATGATTCTGTATTCATATTAACAAGTGAAGTTAAAGATAATAGCTAACAGTTACTCATTTTATATTAGTTTGTCTTCTTTTCTGTATTAAAAATAATAATAATTAAAAATTACGCCCCGGTGGCGTAAGTGGTTGAGTGCGCAACTGCAGCCTGCGGGCTTGGCGGT
The DNA here is from genome assembly GCA_004026705.1 of Nesogale talazaci. Taxonomy (NCBI): domain Eukaryota; kingdom Metazoa; phylum Chordata; class Mammalia; order Afrosoricida; family Tenrecidae; genus Nesogale; species Nesogale talazaci. The sequence goes on from PVJH01016701.1 coordinate 7,970, forward strand.
TCAAATCCAGCGACGGCTGGGTAGTGCCCACGACCACCAGAGGCAGTGATGCTCACAAAAATTAATAATGTCAGAAATATGCTAAACATCATAATACACTTAACAGTGTCCAATACTGTGCCATCCAATAGTAAAACATTCTATGTATCTTATTCTTTAAGCATGTGAGAGAGGATTACACCTAGAGAAGGTTGAGTGGAAGCATTTAATATTCTCTTCAAGCGGAAGAGTTCCACTGTGGAAGGTTCCGCAAAGCAGTTGAAAAAGCCCTTGGCCAAAAGAAGTCCTTAAAGGAGTTCTGTATCCTCCAGGACCTGCTAAGTCTTCAGGCCATTGTCCAAGATTAAGTCTTGAAAGAAACAGCCTTGGCACCGATGCTGCCATTGATTTTTAAAACGCGTCTGAGACTCATATTTAATGAGTCCCACTCTTTAGCATAGGTTCCCAAACTTATTTGGCCAATCTCCCACTTATCAAAAAAAATCAGCATTCCCCTGGTAATTAAACATTTTTATTTTATAGCCCACATTCCAGAATAAAATGTAGGTATTTATCAGTCCTTTGATGAAGTTCCATCATCTTAGAGGGGCGCTGCAAAAAACCTACATGTTAACCTGGGGCAATATCATCAACTTTGGGAACCACACATCTATATATAGTAAGAGAACATTCAGAACATACCCTTGGCCATCATAACAGTCATTGAGAATTATTCTAGCTGCCTGAATTTTACCATCCACAAAATGAAGTCAAAAAACAGTAACTACTTTATAGATATGTCAATATTACACAGTGCCTCATTACAAAGAAGAGAAAAAGAAAAAAGTGCCTGACACAATGCAATAAAAGTAAAATAAAATAGAATGCTGCTAACCTTTCCAAGCATCCTCACCAGATACTGTATTTATGAGCAGAATTCAGAGTGCCCTCTATTTCTGATTGTAAATTTAAGGAAAGTGTCCCTAAGTCTCTAGAGAAATGTTTTGTCACATATGTTTTGACAATAGCTTGCTTTTGTAAAGATCAACTTTTTTTGTGTTCAAGTTTTCTTATGGAAATCTCTTTGTTCAGTATTACAGCAATGCTGAAGTTTTGTGTAAGACTGATGTTATGCTCTAAGGACATTTTTCACAGGCAGACCCTGGTCTAGACTAAATCAGTGCCTTGTATAGAAGACACACAGAGAGAAGCATATGTACTAGCAATGGCAGGAGACTTCTGGTGTCAGTTTGAGTCAAAATTTGTGTCAGAAAAAACAAATAAGACTGCCTCAATTTATGTAGACCCAGTGCTTCTCTAACACCAACCTCTAGACTGACCTTGAGGTCGTCCTCACCATCACCATGTCTCTTGGATCTGTCACGAGGTCCAGATAGCCATCGGAGCACAGTAGGATACTTATGCACTGCCAGAATGGTCCTTTAAAACAGTGTACAGTGCCTACTACCTACGACCCTGAGAGACTGAGTATTCCTAAATAAAAATAACTATTTGTAAAGAATCCCTTAAAATACTTCCCTAATCATTTTATAATTACCAGGAATTAAATATATAACATGAGTTCTCTTAATTCATGAAAGGTAATTCATTACTTTAATTTTACATCAAATAAAACTAGTACCTTTTTATTAAACTATTATTATAGAGATGGTTAATATATAATAAGATCCTGTAGGCAATCTGGTTTTCAATTATTTTAATGTCAGTCATCTTCATACTTCCAGTTGCTAGTCACTAAATAAGCAATCTCAAAAGAACAATGAGGTGTTCATGTTTAAAGCAATAAATGCAAACCTCAGTAGGTGTTTATGTGGTACTTTTTCAAATCTAGAAACAGCTTCCTAAACAACCTAAACATTTTCCCCAAATTGACAGCATCTATTCAAGATCAAATAATATTCTGATATTTTGATAAGTCGCTACAGCATATGTCCATAAAGTAACAAAATTTTCTTATATCTTGATGATTCACAATATTCATTTACCTTTATCTTGATGATTTAGAATATTCATTTTCCAAAGCATGCTCTTTTATATGTGTGTTTACCTTTAGAGAGGAAGCATATTTGAAACTTCTCGCAGTTGTAGTGCCTTATGGTTTACATCAGCCTCTTCTAGTCATAGAGCTGTATTCAGTTGTGATCCCTTCAAGAACTAGATAAATTACAATAATCATAACTCTTTAGATACATTTCCATATTTTAGTTTTGCACTGTCATTTAAAATATAAATTATGCAACAGGCATTTCCATTTTTTCCTTTCTGAATGGACTTTATTCAACCTTAAAATTATACATATACATAAATATCCAGTCAAATATCTGTAAAAATGCATACTATTTAACAGGTACTCTTGAGGTCTTACTCTACAATTCATTGAGTGGCATCTAATAGAAAAAAATCATTTGCTCTGATTTTCTCTCCTTAGTTTATATTGCTTTTAAACTTTTTCTATGGAAAATATTCTATATGTATTTCAGATTATTGCCTTTTGTATTTTCTGCAATAACAGGTAGCATACAAATCAATTGCATATGGATTAGGACAATTGAAATGGATAGCAATAAAAACATAAATGATAACAATATTTGTGTTAAAAGATAGCTGGCAAAAAAAATAGCTGGCATCTTGTCATGCAATGTTCAAATATGCTTACTACAATTATTGCATTCATTGCTACAATACCTGTAAGAGCCCCCAATGAAATGATCTTTAAATAAAAATATAAACTATCATATTGAAAGAAAAAAGGAAATATTGCAAATTAAAAATACATATATGTATATATATCTTTACTAAAATATAAGGAGCTTCTGTGTTACTTTTTTAAGCAGGAATATGTGTAGATAAATAATAGAAATATATTATGACCCCATTGTTTTATGTAGGCTTTTTTCTTGTTTTAGCTTTTCAGGGTGCCAGGCTTGCAGAACAGTAACTTGTGCTCAGCTGTCTCCAGGGTGGCTACGAGTCAGCAATGATGCACTGCCCGTGACTCTGGCCCTGTAGGTTTTATTTAAAGGAGAAAAATGGTAGCTCTCTTGGGCAAGGGTTTGACTGATAACCTCAAGGTTGGGACCAAAATCTCACCAACTGCTCTTTAGAAGAAAGATGTTCATAAAGATGTTCCTATATAAAAGTTCTATATGTTGAAATCAAGCTAAAAGCTGTGTAATTTTTTTTGTTTTCTAAGAACAGATTATAATAATAGTTGGAAAGACTCTTTACCTAGAAGTACAAAAGATTAATATATAATAATTAAATAGAGACTGTTGATTGAGAATTATAGACTTTGGGATAAAGTTAGCTTTGAAATAAATATTTAAATATACATAAATGTCTTTAAGATTCTGAAATGTGAGAGCAGTTGAGACATTATTCATCCTGACAAAAACAAACTTCTTGAGATCCTTCCTTGAGTTACATCATGTCCCCATATTTTGCACTTCCTCTCCCTCAGAGTACATGTTAGCTCAATTCAAGATCCAAGCTGAAAAGCTAAATTTCTTCCTGCATGTTTTGTAGTGTTTTAGGTGATCACCTGCTTGTCCATTTCTTAATCTTAATTGTATAGTCAATCACAGCATGTTTACCAATGTATTTATCAAATACAATGCAAAGTCACAAGGAACTACAACAAATGATATCTCTTATTACAACTCTGCAAGCATGGACAATAAAGTACTATTTTGTGAAACGAAAATTTAAATAGTTAACATATTGTTTCATGATTTAATGTTAGTAGGAAAAGCTTCAAGATTAGTGGATATAAGATATTTTAAGAGTCTCTATATTTTTCTGAATTAATATGGGATCTTAATATACTCATTTATAAAGCAGCCATAAAGTGCCTATACATAAATAGAAAAATGACCAAAACACATCACATTAAAAATAAATGTACTAGACAGCCTCAAATGAAAAGATTGGATAAATCGCCAATAAATAAATAAGTAAAACTATAAGTAAATAAAAGAAAAGAGCACATAAAAGAAAACACTCATATGCCTCATGTAAAAGGTCGTTTTGATGAAGAAAATAGTGGCTATCTATAAGTTGACTTGATGACAATATATAGTTCTTCAGTGTTTATCCATAAACTCATAATCCAAATATAGGTAGTTCTTCTTCAATCCAAAAAGAAATAAATGGTCTTCCATTACCAGCGGAGTTACCACAGTATGACTAGTCCCTATCACCCAATATCATACCATCCTACTAATTATTATCCAAGAAAATAAATTAGTTTGTGGTGAGACAATGGTCTGGAAGCTTCCTCTGGCTATGTAACAATGGAGACTTCAACTCCACACCAGTTGTCACAGGCAGAGGCCAGACATGCTCTGCTCTTCATTCTTTTTATCTAAAGAAATGTGGGACTGAGAAGAAGAAACGGAAATGAAGAAGCTGTTGATGTGGAATGAAGAATACACAAAATAAGCAAGATTTTGAGAACAATGTCAGAAGTGCTTTACATCTAGTTGACTAAATGATGCTGTTAAAGTTATTAGGTTATTGTGATTAAAGCCCACTTGGCTTACCCAGAATTCTCAATCATTTAGCAGTGAACACTTAGTAACTGCTAATGATCTGACACAGAAAACTCAGTCTAAGATAAATATGGGCCACTGGAAGGGAAAAACTAATTTTTTTTTTTACTAAAACAAAAGTAATTTAAATGGAGTGGTAAGATACAAGCCTCAATGAACTGATTTTAATTGTTAATAATTGGGATGTAAACAAATGTAAGATTGCCAAACTGTATTTATCACAAGTTCTTTATAAAAAATAGCAAAAAACAAAGCAAACAGTTAAAAAACAACCAATGTAGATGATAGAAGGCAAGTAAATGATGAAAAATCAACCAACTTGACACCTGGAACATCAAAATTAGGCTAGTGATCTACAATTATTGTAATAATCCAAATCAATTGCAAAACACTCATAAAGGTCAAGGGAAAGATGTACAGAAAGATGAACTATTTGTAGGATTTTCTTTTTTTTCACATCTATCTATTTAAGATAGGCAGGATAAAGAATCCTGAGGGGAAAACAACAGGACCTATGGTTCCAGGGCAGGAGGACAGAGGGAATAAAGGCTGGGAGAGGGGAAGGTGGGGGAAAGAAAAGAGGGATCCAACAAACTTTGAGACAAGGGAACAGCGAATGATCTGAAAGCAATGCTTGGTGGGGCTAGATCAAGTGCAATGTATCCCAGAGGAGTAATTGAAAGCCCGAAAAAAGGTAGGACGTGATAGCGGGTCAAGAGGAAAGTAAAAGGAAATAAAGGAATGAAGCAGGATGCAAAGGATATTTACAGAGGTATAGATACAGCATGTACATATGTAAATATATTTATATATAGTGAAAGGGACATAGATCTATGTAAATGTATAATGTCAAATATTAATGTACAAGATGGATATTGGGTCTCGCCACAAGTACTCCCTCAATGCTAGAACCTGGCATTCTGTGATGTTCACCTTCCCTGACACTTCACTGAAGACAAAATGGGTTCATAAGCAAATGTGATGAAGAAAGTTGATGGCACCTGGCTACCAAAAGATACAGCATCTGGGGTTTTTAGAGTGTGATGATAAACAAACTGGACCATCTAACTGGGAATCAACAAAGTCCGCATGGAAGAAGCACACCAATCTGTTTGATCATGAGTTGTTGATAGGATCGTTTCAGGCATCAGAAGACACAGAACAAACAATCACATTGATGCTAACAAGGTAGGGTGGGGTGTATACAGAGTGGAGAGCCAAAGTCCATCTGTAGACAATTGAATATCCCCTCTCACAAGTAAGGGATGATTCAGCCAGGGTGTAGTAACACTGATGAAACATACATTATTCCTCTAGCTCACTGATGCTTCTCCTTCCACACATTCACTATCATGACCCCTATTCTAGCTTATAAATCTAGCTAGAGCAGAGCATGGACATGGGTACAAATAAGAGCTCACAATGCATGGGATCCAGGACAGGTAAACACCTCAGGAACAATAATGAGAGTGGGAAGACAGGGAGAGAAAAAGGGAACCAAACACAATGATTGGTGTATAACTTCCTTCCCACGCCCCCTCACCACACAGATACACACACAGGGAAGAACTACAGAATCATGGGTGATGGCAGACAATGGTCAACGTAAGATAGGAAAAATAAATTATCAAAGATTAATGAGAAAGGGAGAAAAATGAGTAGCTGAAAAACAGCTCAAGGAGAAAGAACATGTTTTTAAAAGGATGATGACAACATATGTACAAATATGTTTGACACATTGCATGTATGGATTGTTATAAGAGCTGTAAGAACCTGCAATAAAATGATTAACATGGGGGAAAAAAGAAAGATTATGGTGCTTAGATTAAGACAATGATAGAAATAAGAAAATGCTAGTAAGATTTGAAACATGAAGAAATCATGAATTATTTCAGGTTTCTTGTAAGGAAATAGAACCTTATTTTTCTATTTACTATGGAGGTGAGCATGTGCTGTTCTTGTTCTGCAGTGCTGTCAAATTCAATCTGACACATATTCATCATAAGTTCACAGAACCAAACACTGCCCAATACTGAACCCTACTCAACTTTGCTATGTTTGAGACTATTGCTGCCATCACTGTGTCAGTTCATCTCAATGATAATCAGCATTGCTTTTGCTCACCTTCTACTTTACCAGGTGTGGCAGTCATGTGCTTCTGTTAATTTTATGATTGAAATATAGGGGTGGAGTCTAGACTGTTAATCTGGAGATAGCCATTGAGTAGCCAATGTGGGAAAATCTCGCGATATTTCTCTCGTGAAGATGAGAAGCTATCTTCCCCAGTTGTTGGGAGTTAGTCTCAGAGGTAATGAGTCACGGAAAAGACAAGATAGCAGTGTCTGAGAAGCTGGAGGAGCCGGCGGAGAGACCACATGGTCTTGCCCTGATGGAGCCAGACCTCTGAAGCTGGAGTGGCATCCTGTTGATGAACCCTGAGCCCTGGAAGCAAAGAGTCATGGGGACACCCCTGTCAGTGCCAGAATTCTGCACCCACTGACCTGTGACTTCGTGAGTCGGAAAGAGATTTCGTAGACTGATTTCGGGCATATGGGTTAATATCGGACTTATGACTTTGTACTGGACTGGATTGGGATGCCTTCTTAGTGTCACATTCCTTTTGTATATAAACCCTTTCCTTATATCGATATGTGTGTCCTTGAATCTGTTCCTCTAGTCTACCCGGACTAACACACCAGGAGTATTTTAGTTTTCAGGAACTAATTTCTCATGATAACATGTCCCAAATGGTGAGATGTATTTTCATTATTCTCACTTTGAAAGAGCATTCTGATTGTGCTTCCACCGAGACAGATGCTTGATTTTAGTAGTCTATAATAGCTTCAATATTCTATAGCAACAAAAAAACTAAAATGCCTCAATTCTTCTCCAGTTTTTCTTATTGTTTGTCCAGCTCTCACATGTTCCTTACATGATTGAAAGTAAAATGGTTTGGGTCAGGCACAACTTAGTCCTTAAAGTGACTTCTTTGTACTTTTACACTTAAAAAAATCATTTTATTGGGGGCTCATACAACTCTTATTATAATCAATACATACATCCATTGTATGCAAATCACATTTGCACATTTGTTGCCATCATTCTCAAAGCATTTTCTTTCTACTTAAGCTCTTGGCAACAGTTAATCATATTTCCCCTCCATCTCACTTCCCTCCCTCACAAACCCTTGATAATTTATAACTTTTTATTATTTTGTCATATCATACACTGTCCAATGTCACCCTTTACCCACTTTCCTGTTGTCCATACCCCAGGGAGGAGGTTATATGTAGATCCCTGCAATTGATTCCCCCTTTCTACTCCACCTTCCTTCCACCCTCCCAGTAACATCACTCCCACCATTGGTCCTAAAGGGATAATCTGTCCTGTATTCTCCATGTTTCTGGTTCCTATTTGTACCCAGTGTACATCCCCTGATCTAGTCAGACTTATAAGGTAGAATTGGAGTCATGAGAGTGGGGTGAGAGGAAGCATTTAAGAAAGAGGAAACTTGCATATTTCATTGTTGCTACACTGTACCTTGACTGGCTCCTCTTCCTTGTGACACTTCTGCAAGGAGATGCTGCTTCAACTGGACTTCGGGTCCCCAATCTGTACTCCCCCTCATTTATTATAATATAATTTTTAGCTCTTTGATACCTGATATCTGATACCTTCAGTACCTTGTGGTCATACAGACTGATGTGCTTCTTCCATGTGTGCTTTTTTGATTCTGAGCTAGACAGCCACTTATTTAACTTCAAGCCTTAAGAAGATGTATCTTTTGATAGCCAGGCACCATTAGCTTTCTTCACCACATATGCTTATGCACACATTTGTCTTCAGCAATCAATATCAGGAAGGTGGGTACACGATGATTTTTTTTTAGCTCTTTGATGCCTGATAACTGACAGGCATGATCATACAAGCTTCAACAGCTCATGGTCATATAAGCTGGTGTGCTTCGTCCATATGGGCTTTTTTACTTCTGAGCTATATGGCCACTTGTTTACTTTCAAGCCTTTAAGACACCAGATGCTATATATTTTGATAGCCAGGCACCATCAGCTTTCTTCACCATTTTTACTCATGCACACATTTTTCTTCAGTGATCGTGTTGGGAAGGTGAGCATCATGGAATGCCAATTTATAGAGCAAAGTGTATTTACATTGAGAAAGTACTTGAGTGGAGGTCCAATGCCCTTCTGCTGACTTAATACTAACCCTACAAGTATATGCACATAGATCTAATTCCCCATCATAATAAAGATATTTTTAGATCTCTATAAATGTACTTTACCTCCCAGTTTCTCCTCTATTTCCTTTTACTTTCCTCTTATCCCACTATCATGCTCAGCCTTCATTTGGGTTTCAGTAATTTCTCTCTGTTATATTACTTTTGATCAATCCCTATCAGGTCTCTCACACCCACCTTGTCACTTATTTGGGGTCACTTGCTGTTCCCCTATCACTGGGTTGTTGAACACCACCTCCTTTCCCACAATTCGTCATCTCCCATATCCCTCTGGAACCTCAGTCCCATTGTTTTCTTCTCCAGACTGTTCATCCAGCTTATTTTATATAGATATACTTGTAGAGATAAAATGTACAAAAACCCCCAAGACTAGGGGCTGAGCCCTGGTGGCGTAGTGGTTGTGTGCAGGACTGCGGCCCACTGGGATGGAGGTTCGATTCCAGCTCCACGGAGCAAAGGCTGGGCTTCCTACTCCCACCACCTGAGGGAAGTGATGCCCCCCCCAAAAAAAATCAAAAACAAACAAACAAACAAAAAAAACCCCAAGACATCTTAAAATGAAGCAACCAAAGAAAACAAAATGATGGCAACAAAAAAAACCCAATGTCCAGAAAAAAAAGAAACAAATAAGTAAAGAAAATAATAATAACAAAATAAAAACCTATAAATAGTTCAAGGTCTGTTTGTTGACCTCCAGGAGTATCCCCTGGATGAGTCTGATGGTGTGCCACACCACGGCCCTAAAGCATATTCTTAGCACTCCCTTGGGAACTCCATGCTCTGCTTCCCCTGCTGCTCTGCTGCACACCCTTAGTGTTTTGCCTTGGTGTGGTGGAGTGAGATAAAGTACAATCCCAACCCTACTTCATTGTTGTCCCCATAGGGCTGTGGGTCAGTGAGGGATGCCATGTTTCATAGTGGGGCCAGCCAGATGGTCACTTCTATACATGGACTGTTCTGAGTGGCTGTTTTGTGGGCCAGGATGCACTCCACTCTCACTTCCTCCCCCTTCATTTGTTCTTCTGTGCTCTGGTCAGGCATGCCTCTCTCCCCGAGCTACAGTGTCAGTGCTGTCCTCCAAAGAAAACCTCACTGTGGGAGGCGGCAGCTGGCCACATAGTTGGGATTGGGTTTGGGCCCTCAGACCTCTCCACTGGCTCCCTGCTCCATGATGTCATGCTGCATTCACATCATAGAACACCAGATTTAAGTTGGTCCCTCTTTTCCTGTGGCGATATAAATAGTATGCTCCCCTTGTATTGAGTGGTTAGTACACCACTCCCCCTCTACACATCGCCATCTCCCCCCACCCCAACTTCTTAGTTGACTACCATATGTAGCCCCTAGTTTTGGTCTGACTACTGCCATATTATCTGGGACTCCCCCAACCCACCCCAGGAATTTCTGTAAACAGTAACTTTTTCCCTCTGCCCCTTTTGCATTTCTTAAAGCTTATCTCAGTTGACTTATGCTGTACTTTCCTTTTGCGCTTGGCTTACTTCACTTAGTATAATTTCCTCCAATCCTTCCCATGTGGCAATGTGTTTCATGCGTTCATCACGGCTTTTCCGTTCATTCCGTTCATCACGGTACTTCATTGTATGTATGTACCATAGATTTATAATCCATTCATCACATGTGGAAATTTAGGCTACTTCTAACTCCTTGCAATTGCAAACAGTGTCTCCATGAACATTGGAACACAGATGTCTGACTGTGGTTTGTTACTTGCCTCTTCTGGGAATGTGCCCAGTAGGGGGATCGCTGAGTCGTATGGTAGCTTAATTTCCATATTTTAGATATCACCCAATTGATTTCCAAAGTGGCTGTAAATACCTACAGGTCCACCAGCAGTGAATAAGAGTTCTTTTCTCCTCACAACCTCTCCAACACTTGTTGCTTTCTGACTTTTTGAATTGGGCTATCTTTAAGTGTTAGGTGATATCTTACTGTTTTCTCATTTGCATTTCTCTTATGGCTAATGATCAGAACATTTTCCCTTATGTCTATTGGCCATTCAGATTTCTGCCTCTGTGAAACTTCTGTTCAGGTCCTTTGCTCGTCTCCTCAGTCGGCAGTTAGTTTTGTTCTTTTTGTAATATATCAGGGTATTGTGGATTTTAGCAATGAGGTCGTTTTCTGATATGTCATTGCTAAAGATGTTTTCCCACTCTGTGGACACACTTATTACTCTCTTGGTGAATTTTTTTGATGTATACAGGTGTTTTGTCTTTAGAATTATTCCGCTTGTCTAATTGTTCCTCCTCTGTGTTTGTGTCCTTCCCTGTTTCTGATAGCCTATGTAATCCTTGTGCCAAAGTTCTCAGGTTGGTCCCATTTCCTTAATTGATGGCCCTAATAGTTTGGGGTTTTACTTCAAGGTCTGTGATCCACCTTGAGTTTATTCTTGTGCATGGAGGGAGTTAAGGGTCTTGCTTCATTTTTCTACAGGTAGATATCCATTTATTTCTAGCACTACTTGTTAAAGAGGGCATCTGCTTCCCATTTGATATTTTTGGGGACCTTATCAAAGATGAGTTGTCTATATGCTGATGATTTTATTTCTGAGATTTAAGTTCTTTTCCTTTGGTCTGAGTATCTATCATTATGCCAATAACGTTCTGTTTTGACTACTGTGGCTTTGTAATATGAGCTAAAGTCAGGTAAAGGGAGCCCTCCCACTGTGTCCTTCTTCTTGAGGAGTTTTCTTCTAATTTGGAGCTTTTTCCCTCTTCATATAAATTTGGTAATCATTTTTTTCCCATTTCTTTGAAGGAAGATGAGGGTGATTGTATCAGAATTGCATTAAACATAGATAGTGCCTTGAGTAGAACTGATATCTTTATTATACTGAGTCTTCCAATCCAATCCACAAGTGTGTTAGTCCGGGTAGACCAGAGAAACAAATTCATAGACATGCATATGGATATAAGGGAAAGGTTTATATACAAGAGAAATAGAACAATGAGAAAGCATCCCAACCCAGTACAGTCCAAAGTCATAAATCTGATATTAGCCCATATGGCTGATAAAGTATCCTTCCAACTCATGGTCACAGGCCACTGGATGCAGAGTCCCAGCGCTGTCAGGGATCCTCTCATGGCTCCTCATTTCCAGGGCTCAGGGTCCATCAGCAGTATCCATTTGTGGTAAAAGCATCTCAGCACTGGCAGGGGTCTCACTGTGGCTTCTCCAGCCTCAGAGGTCTGGTTCCATTGTGGCAAACCCATGTGGCTTCTCCTCCAGCTCCTCCATTCTCCATGAATTAGGATAGATCAACATGCTGTCATCTCATCTTGTCAGTAGTTTGTCTCAGAGACTGAAAGTCAAGTTTCTCTAATCCAATTGGGAAATAATGCAAGACTTCCCAGAAGTCTCAGGACAAAGAAATGCCCACACAAAAGCCTCATCAGATAGTATTCCATAAATGTTATATATATATATAATATGCTTATATATGTTTATATATATAATTATAGTATATAATCTTTTGTTCTTTTAGTCAGGTATATGCCTAGATATTTCAATTTGTGCTTTGCTATTGTGAAGAGTACCACCATTTCTAGCTCCTCTTCTGTGGTCTTATCCGATGCATATTGAAGTCTGATACATTTCTGTTTGTTGGTCTTGTATGCTGTCATTGCCATACTCCTCTATTGTGGAGCTTTTGGGATTTTCCATATATAAAATCATGTTATTTGCAAATAACAATGGTTTCACATTGTCCTTCCCCAGGCAAACTCCTTTGATGTCTTTTTGTTGCCTTATGCTGTTAGCTAAAATTTCCCATATCATATTAAATTAAAGTGGGGACAAGGGGTATCCTTGTCTGTTCCCCTTTTTCAGTGGGATTGTGTCTGTCTTTTCTCCACTGACTACCATGTTGACTGTTGGTTTTTCATACATTGCTGTATTGTTTGGAGGAATTTTCCAGCCATTCCTATCATCTCAAGCGTCTTAAACAGGAATTGTGTTGGATGTTGTCAAATGCTTTTTCCTGCATCTATTGATATTATCATGTCGTTCTTATAGTTTTTCATGTCAATGTAGCGAATGATACTAACGGTCTTTCATATGTTGAACCATCACTAAATCTCAACTATGAATCCTACTTGATCATGGTGAATTATATGTTTTATATATTTTTAAATTCTATTAGCCAGTTTTTTATTAAGGATTTTTGCATTAATGCCCATTAGAGATATTGGTCTGTAGTTCTCAATTCTTTTGGAATCCATGCCTGTTTTCAGTCTCAGTGTTATTCTAGTTTCATAGAAGGAGTTTGGGAGTTTGTCATCTTTTTTATGTTTTGCAAGGATTTGTGTAGGATTGATGTCGGTTCGTCTCTGAATGCTTGGTAAGATTTCTCCTGTAAAGCCATCTATCTGGTCCAGGTAATTATTTTTTTGTTGGCAATCTTTGGATAACTTTTTCTATTTCTTCTATTGCTATAGGTCTGTTGAGATTCTTGACATCCATAGGGGATGGTCTAGGGAGAGCCTATTTTTCCAAGAATTTGTCTGTCTTCCAAGTTGTTGATTTCATTGGAGTGCAGTATACTCTGAAATTATCCTTTTGATTTCATTAGACTCAGTTGTAATGTCCCCTCTTTCATCCCTCACTCTTGCTATTGAAATTTGTTTCCTCCTTTCGTTGGTTACGTCTACCAGCATCTTGTCAATTTTGTTTATCATTTCAAAGATCCAAGTTTTAGCAGCATTAATTTGTTTCCATCATTTTCTTATTTTCTGTCTCCTGGATCTCAGCCTTGATTTTTATTGCTTCTTTTCTATTGCTATTAGTAGGATTGTCCTTCTGACTCTACTCTAGTAGTTGTAAATTTTGTGCCAGCATACTAGTCATGAGATGCTCTTCCTTTTTCAGGTGTGTGTGACTCTTCCTTTGATAACTGCCTTTGCTGTGCTCCACAGGTTTTGGTATGTTGTGTTTTCATTCTCTTTGGCTTCTAGACATTTCTAATTTCATCTCTGATCTAGGCCAATACACATTCCTTTTTAAATAGAGAGTTGTTCATTCTCCATTTATTGGCTCTTGTTTTCTTTATCTTCCTTTTGTTGATTTTCAGCCTTCAGGCACAGTGGTCAGAGAGAGGTCTGTATAATATCAATGTGCTTAAATGTATGTAGCTTTACCTAATGCCCCAGCATGTGGTCTATCTTTGAATATGTGCAATGTGAGCTTTAAGTGAATGTGGTTTTTTTTTGGTATTTGGATGAAAAGATCTGTAGATAGATATCAAATTAAATTATTTAATTGTAGCATTTAGATCTCTAGCTTCCTTGTTGTGTTGCTTTCTCTGTGATCTGGGTTTCTCACAGAGCAGTGTAAATTGAAGTCACCCACTATAATTATTGAAGATGTGATTTCTCTTTTCACCTTTGTAGTGTTTGATTTACATATTCAGTGGGTCTCTCATTCAGGGAACATATGTTTAAAATGCTATTGGTTCTAGTGTCCCTCCTTATCTCTTTTTATAATTTTCACTTTGAGGTCAATTTTATCTAAGATTAGGATTGCTACCCCTGTTTTTTTTGAATTGCTGTTTGCTTGGTATGCCTTTCTCCAGCCTTTATTCTCACTCTATTTCTGTCTGCTGTCCTGAGAGATGTCTCTTGTAGGCAGCAGATTGATGGATTGTGGCCGTATGCTAGTCTCAGTCTTTTGATTCCTGAGTGCAGTCCATTGATATTTAGGGTTATTATCTCCATCTGTGGGATATGTATTGTCATACCTTTTGTGTTGAGTGTCTCCGTACTTCTCTTTTCAGTGTGTTGTGCATTGTGTGTGAGGGTTGATCATTTTTGACGTTTATCTAACCTTAAGTCATTCCTGTTTTCAGGGCTGTTTTCTCTTTTTTGCCCTCTGGGTTAAGTTCTATGTTTTGTTTTGTTTTTCTAACATTCTTTTATTTTTTCCTTGTCTGGGAAAACACTTCTCCATCTATCTTGATAGATAATTTGACTGTAGAGTATTATTGGGATTGTATTATTTTCCTTCAATTTTGGAATATATTACTTCACGCTTTCCTCTTCTTCAAGTTTCTGCTGATAGGTCTGAGCATATTCTTATTGGGGAAAAATTATATGTGATTGCTTGTTTTTCCTTAGAAGCTCTCATGATTTTCTCCTTTTCCTAAAAATTGAATTGTTTAACTATTATATGCCTTGGTGACTTCTTGATATTTTGTCTAGCTGGTGTTTTTTCAGCCACCTGAATGGTTGCCTGGTTTTCATTCATTAAGCTGGGGAAATATTCCTCCAGGAATTCTCTATCACTGCAGATGACTTCTTTGTTGTGGCTTCATCTGCTGATGTCATTCCTCCTCACAGCATCAGACATATATCTTACATTTTCTTTAGTTTCTCTGATGATCTTATGAAATTTTTTTCATATTTTTTAAAGACTGCCTGACTATCCACTAAGTCACTGGTGCAGCTTTCTGCTTCCTCCACTTGATTTGTGAAGTCCACAAGTCTGCTGTTCATTTTTGTTATCTCATCTCTACGCTCTTGTATTTCCCTTTGGTGTATGGACTTTATCTGTTTTATCATTTTATCCTTTTTCTGATTTGTTTCCCTCATATCATGTATGACTCTAAGAAGCCTTCTCAAAATTTCATATCAATATCTGCGTCTTCTATGCACATCATCAGGTTCAGAATATCTTCTTTCTTTGCCTTCTGATTCTCCTGTTTTTGCATGGAGGTTGTTGGGGCTGATTGCTGTTTGTGTTATGTTGTTTCAGAGGGAGTAGCAGAGCACTTGCTCTCTATGGGAGGCTTGTAGGAATGCATCTATGCATCTATGAACTTCAAGTGACTAATTCCATTACTATGGAATTATCCAACCACTTTATCCTCCTGTGGCTTGATTCTTTCCCCAGTCAACCAGGATTCTGTTATTTGGAGAGAAAGTTGGCTGGTCCTCTCAAGGACTACTGGTTGGGTAGTTGTGGACCACAAGGATGGTACTGTATTGAATGATCTTACTGGGTGCCATGATGGCATAGCCACAACAGCGTGGGGCACTGCAGGAGGTGTATGAGGGTAAGGGGAGTGCCACAGAAGGCTAGTGGGTTGTCTGTTTTTCTGTTGAGCACTATGATTGATGGGCTAAATTGCCCTGATCAAGTAGATTGCTGCAGAGGTTGGGCAGTGGTTCCTGATGCAGTGTGGAACTTCAGTTAGTTTCTACTGAACTGCCTTAGGCTGTTTGAGGCAAGATGCCAAGCAGAAGGAAGTTTCCTCAATTAGAAGACAGATAAGAGCTTGCTCAGCCACACAGGCAGGAATTCCCCCCACAGGACGAATGATGAGGGTGGTGATACTGGGAGGATGGAGGGGTGGTGGAGTAGACAGGGGGAACTAATTTCAGGGATCTACATATAACCTCCTCTCTGGAGCACGGCCAACAGGGAAGTGAGTGAAGGGACACATTGGACAGTGTACAATATGAAATAGCAATTTGTAAATTTTTAGAGGTTCATGAGGGGGAGGGAGGAAGGAAAATATGGGGAGTTGGAACTGGGGGTCTACATGGAGGGAGGATGTCTTGAGAGTGATGATGACAATAAGTGTGCAAATGAGATCTGCATACAATTGATGTATGTATGGATTGTGAGAGGAGGTGTATGAGTACCGAATAAAATGATTCATTTAAAAAAAGGGGGGGGGGAACAGGAAAGCGGAGCTTTTTTTTTTTTTTTTTTAAGAGGAGCTTATACCAAGGGCTCAAGTGGAAAATGTTTGGAAATGAATTTGGCAACATGTGTGCAAATGTGCTTGATACAGATGATGTACTGAATGTCATAATAGCTGTAAGAGCCCCCAATAAAATTATTTAAAATATAAAAATAAAAAACAAACAAACAAAAAAAGAAGTTAGGTGGAATCTCGCCCGGTGGAGGGTGGGTTCACTTCTGCAGCCTCGGGCAACACTGCACAGGGTGGGGTTCTCCCAGATGGGTTTAGCAGGCATAATTGCCTGGGACTCAGGGGGGTGGTCTTGAGGTTCACAATGGCATGTGGGCCAAAATGGAAGAGACAAAGAGGAAAATACACTAAGCAACTAAACGCTCTGAAAATGTGTGTGTGTGTAGGGCAGATAGAGAGAAGTGAGGGAACCCAAAGTAACTATATAGCTGAGCCCCAATCTCTGACTGTGGGGCTGTAGGGGTTTAATACCTGCCCAGTTCTAGTAGCAAGCTGTGGTTCTGATGAGATAAAGCCCCTGTGCTGGTCCCCATTGATCCCAGCTCCAGTGGAAACAGTGGCAGCGCTAGGAGCAAACCCTAGCTGGCCGTCACTGTGGTAAGCCCAACCCCTCAGGCCCTCAAAACCTTGTGGATCTCTGCCTACTTATCTTTATGGTGCTTCTTCGGCGATCCGGTAGTGCTGAATGTTCCTCTTAGTAACTCTGGGCTGATTTCTTGGAGTCCCTTTGGTCTGTGTTACTCAGACCAGAAATCTGTAGTTCTGCACTTTAAATAAATCAGGTGCAGATTTGTCCAATAACATACATTGTTTGATTTATTGACTGTTGCTTCCATAAGCATTGACTTCATTCATGAAACATTATAGGTTGCCTAATTCTGTTTTTTGTTTTTCCTTCTATTTATCATGATACTGTCTATTGCTTCACTTAGGAGGATTTGGGTTTTCGTTACGTTGAGATAGAACCCATATCGAAGGTTGTAGTCTTTGGTTGTCATTGATAAGGATTTCAATTTTTCTTGGCTTTCAGAATGTGTGGTGTGTCATCTGTATTTTGCTGTTAATTAGCCATCCTCCAACCCTGATGACGTGTTCTTCTACATATAATCCAAGCCCCTCCATTAACGTGGTCAACCTGGGAATGAACATGTATGGTGAAAAGAGACAACGCTGATGTATACCTTTTCTATTTTCAAGCCATACAGCAGTCCCTGGTTCTGTTTGAACAGGTATTTCCTGCTTTACAGACAGATTCTTCATGCGCAAAATAGGTGTTCTGGATTTCTCATTCTTGGTAATGATTCCCATAGTTTGTTATAATCCATGCAGTTAAATGCTTTTTCATAATAAATGAAATACAAGAAAGCATTATTCTTTTTTTCTATGTTTTTCAACCAAGGGCTAGTTTGCATCATGTAGGAAGACTAAATTTCAGGGGGAGTAGGGGAATTAGGATTTGATACATTGGACATGATGCTATAGATGTTGAATTGGCATTTGTACATGGAATTGTAGTATTTAAGATGACCATTAAGTTAGATTTAGACTTTGAGTTCCTTATTATATAGGTTCATTATCACATGTATATTATAAAAGTTATGAGACTGGACGTCACTGTAAATGAACAATCCTATGTTAAATTTTGGTTTATCATATTCTCTAGTTTATCAAAATGCATTCTATTCCTGTTCAAATCCCCATACCAAAAACATACACATTCCCAATTCTTATATCCCAGAGAAACTAAAATACAGGAGGGAAACTCCTTAACTTTTAACTCCTTTGAGAAGAAATTTTTCAAGATCATAATGTGAAAAGCAGTTGTCATTATTAGTTACTATTAATGTTATTAGGTGCCATTGAGTTGTTTCCAATTCTTATCTACCTAATATTGCAACAAAATGAAATACTGTCTCATCCCACACCGTCCCTCCAATGGTTATCAGGTCTGAGGGAGTCCATTGTTGCAGTAACTATGTCAGTCAGTAGATCTTATTGTTATCCTTCCTTTTTTTGGGGTGGGGGAGCCCTTCTACTTTACCAAGAATGATGTCCTTTATCAATTTTATGATAACATATCTAAAGTACAGGAGGCAAAGATTCACTATCCTTGCTTCAGAGCAGCAGAATGATTGTACTTAGCTCAAGACAGATTTATTTTTTAGGTTGGTTTTTTTTTTTTTGTTTTTTGGGGGGGGGCATCACTGCCTCTGGTGGTCATGAGAGCTACTCAGCACTGCTCCTGAGAACCACCGCTGGATTTGAACCACCAAGTCCTCGGATTGCAGTCCTGCACTCAACCACTTACACTACCGGGACTGAGCTTATTTGTTAGTTTTTAAAAATGAGAAAAACATTTTTACCCTTGTCAAATTTTTTCTTTCTCTCAACAATAGGACAGAGTGAGGGGGGAGGGGGAAAGGGAGAATAGAGAGATGATATTTTGAAGAAATATTTTCCTTTAAGTGAATTTTTAATGGTTTTACAAAAGGGAACTTATCTATAATACAAGTTGTCCTTTTATAGGTACAATTTAAAAGATTTTATTCCATGCACATAATTGTATAACTATAACCACAATTAAAGTCAGTCACGAACATTCAAATTCAGAACATTTTTATTTATGAAAAAGAAGCCACATCCCTTTGCTATCTATGCCACGGGAAGATATTGGCAATACTTATCTATTTGCTGCCTCTATGGATTGTCCTATTTTAGATATTATAAATCAATGGAATTTTGAGGCTATCATCCAAGCCATAGTATTTTTAATTATCTTATATATATGTGAACTAGAAAAGAATTGAGGCATTTGAATTACTGTGGTCATGGACTGAGCAAGGAATAAACAAAACTACCTCAGAAGATGTACAGACAGAATATTCCTTGGACACAAATATGCAGAGACTTCGTCTAACTTACTTTGGATTTACTGACACAGGAGATCAGTCCCTACAGAAGGACATCATTATAGGGAACAGAGTGGCACAGCAAAGAGAGGAATACTTCGACAAGAAAGATTGACACAGTGGCCACATTGATGAGCTCAAACGAAACGTAAGAACAGTTATGAGAATAGGACTGTGTAGTGCTTTATTCTTTATATATTATTTTCAATTTTTATTCAATTAATTTCTAATTTTCAATTACATTATATCAGTTAGAACACATTTTGTGTGCCCTTTCTTAGTTGATGGCTATTGAGCTGTTCCTATTTGTCACCACTATGAATAACTTAGATATGAATTTTTGTGCACATTTCTGTGCGGGCAAAAACATTCATTTAACTTCTTCCTGAGAGATGAATTGCTTGCTCATGTAGCTCTGTGTACTCATTTGAGGAGCTACTAAATGGCATTCAGAAGCAACTGAAATATTTTATACTCCCCAGCAATGTAGAAGGGCTTAAATTTCTCAAAATACTTATCAAGTATTATCTATTTTCTCTCTTTTTATTATGATTGTCCTAGTAGATATGAATCATATCTCATAGTGGTTTTGATTTTCATTATCTGCTGTTGATCTTCTTTCCATGGACTTATTGGAAAATTGTATATTTTCATTGGAGAAATGTCTTTTCAAATACTTTGACAAGATTTTAATTGGACCATTTGTCTTTTTAGTTTTGAGAGAGATGGGATTTTTTAAAAATGTATTTATAATATTAACCCTTGAAGGTTATTATTTACAAACATTTCATCATACTCTAAAAATTATACTTTTACTTCCTTGATGATGTTCTTTGAAACACCAAAGGTTTTAATTTGAATTAAATCTAATTTAACTTTTTTCTTCTATTATTGATGAGTTTAATTAGAAAGGAGATTGTGCATAATTCAAAGTCATAGGATCTTTGCCATTATTTTCTTCTTGGAGTTGTATAATGCAGAGTTTAGCTTTATATCTATTATTCATTTCAATGAATTTTTTTATATTGGTTGTTTGAGTCAGTACTCTCATGTCAATTCAACCAGTGGATCTGCATAAGCTTATGCCAATGTTTGTCTTATATCTTTGACAAGCTTTGTAATCACTTCTTTAAAGTTGGCAAGTGTGCAACTAGGCTTTTTCTTCTAGCATTGATTTGATTACTTTGGATCCTTAAATTTACATGTAAATTCAGTTTATCAATTGCTTCGAAGATTTCATTTCAGATTGAATCAGATTTTTGTGGCAGTTATAGATCTATTTGGAAACTATTTCCATCTTACAATAAAAAGACAACTCATGCATGAACATAGATGCCTTCTAATTATCTGAGAGTTGTGTGTTATTTTATGGAGAAAGAACCTTTCTGCTCCCATAAGCATTCGTTTCAGAAATCTACAGGGGTGGTTCTCCCCTGTTTTCTGGTATTGCTATGAACTGGACTTGACCGGATGGCAGTTTTGAGTTTGATTTTGTGGTTTTTAAATACTCTGGGCAATGATTTGTGTTTTTCAAAGATTTGTTCTTCTGTGGTTAAATAAAAACCTGAGGATTTTTGAAATTAGTCCAAAAAGAAGTGCATATTTATACTTTTGCATGATTTACTGCTTATATGGAAACATGAGTTGAAATACTGACACATTGGCTGAATGCATTAATTTACTCAAGCCCATAAGAGAATTAAAAAAGTTAATTTACTAGAGAAACATGTAATATTGCTCAGCTCTGCTTAGTGTTCAATTAAGATCTTGTGGCAATGTATTTAAAAATAAAAGAGTTAACATTGTCATGAATTTTATTTTTGGAGTTATTACTTCCTTGTATGAGAAATTGCTATGAAAAATATCCAAGTGCTCCATTTAAAATATCCAAATTTTGAATGTGTCAAAATCACAAAGGTTTTTTTTTAAATTCAATACTTTCCCACTAACTATTTTACAACTATCTATGAATGGTGCTTCAAGTACAATGTATAATCATTTGTCCATGTAAAATCTTTGAGCATTAAAATGCAAACTTTTATCATAGTATTGTCTACATGCTATAAAATGCTCATCTGTCAGCAGCCATTCTATAAATGTGTGCTTAATGAATAATGAATGAATGAATGAACTGTGAGCTTGTCAATATAAATTAACTAGAATTGTACTTGAGTGCAGTTACTGCTTGTATGACATAATTAGATACTGTTCATTTAGATAGTTGAGCAGTGGTTCTTAACATTCCTTGCATAATAAAATAATAACTTGAGAAGGTTTTTGAAAACTACCAACCCCCAGTTTCTTCCTTAGAATTTTCAATACAGTTGTTCTGACCTAGGGTCTATGACCTGTAGCATCATTAGAGTTCTTAGAATGACCTCAATGTGAAGCAAAACCTTTGTATCACTCCCCAAATCTAGTTTAGTCGTATCCAAATTTACTCTTGGCCAACTCACTCAAGACATCGAGCACAATATGGTGCCTATGACACATGCCTGACATATCACAGGGATTCAATCTGTCTCATTATCTTGAAATGTACTTTTTGTTTGCTGCACTGAATATTACTAATTTAATTTCATAACATACATGTAATATGCATGTGAAGAATAAATGACTAAGGATGTGAGGACAGTCTGGCTGTGACATCTGTCACCCCATTGATTGCCGGGGTTGATTCAGCTGACCTGGCTGGCTAGGCAGGTGTCCCCTTCCTCCGTCACCACTCCTTATTATTCCCGAAGATGCGAGCTTGGTTGAAGAGGACGACCTTGCCTGATAGAAGGAGGACCCTCCTTTGGTCAGCGGTATACCAGTAGCTGTGCTCCCCTGCTAGAACCTCCAAACAAGTCTCAAGAATAAATTGTCTTAACCAACTTGCCAGCCAACCATTTGTAGCCAATTGATTCCGTTACCTGACAGCACCCTCTGTGTCAGAGTACAGAGTAGACATTGTGCCATTGGGTATTCAATGTCCATATCTTTTGAGGAGAGATTGCTAGATCTTTCTTCCCAGGAGCTTCTGGATGACTTTGAGTGAACCACTGATCTTGGGTCTTAGTAGTTGAGTGTTCAAATGTTTCTTTCCTTTAGGATTATCTGGTTTAAGATATGGATTTTCCTCTCACTCCTTCCTGTCAAAAATTACATTAACTAAAATAAAAAGCACTCAAAAAGTGGTTAATCCAGTCTAAAGAACACTGATCCCTTTGAGAATTTAAAGAATCCATAAAATCTAGAAATGTGTGTTTATGGTTCCTGAAGCCCACTCATCTACAAAGTCATCATCAAAATCCAAAGACCCTGAAAAAAGCAGATATATGGTGAAGGAATTAGTAAGGTTGAATATTTTAAAAACACCAATTATTAGTGTAAATAAATTTCAGGACTGATAAAAAGTTTCAAATGTATTCATTTAAACCCTTAGGGATTTCATTACTGTTCTTTGCAGTGGTTTATCTAGAGAGAGTTAGGCAATATTTTTCATTATAAAAGGAGATGGAAGGTAAAAATGTTTAGAACCTACCCAGAGAAAACCAGATACCCTGAGTGTTTGCCTCTGTTCCATAAAATTCTATAAAGTATTGCTTTGAGAATATGATATTCAGTATGAACAGTAAAAAAAAATTGGAAAATACCTAATTTTAGCAGGTTCCTTTTGTGAATTATTGAGCAGTCATAAACTGGAAATGACATACATATTTTTCATTCTACTCAGTCTGAGAAGAATTCTGCTTGATTACCACACTAAGTGACTATTTCCTAGCTTATCTTTAAATCTTTCCTCTTGTTGCTGGATCCAATTTAAGTTAAAAACCCAAGGGCTATATAAAATCCTAAAACTGTACTGACATTTCTATAATCGCCCAACAACAGGAAATAGCTATTCCCTTCCTTTGTGGAAAGAGATGAAAATGTAACATTACCCTTTGCTTCATTCATTCTACATAAACGCTAGGCTATTATAAATGCCCCCAGTGGCACCATTCCTTGTAACTTTTGTATTCTCACATTGACAAATTTGTCAGATTTCCTATAAAGAAAAGGAAAGCAAGAGAAACCACAATAACGTCTCTTATTGCAACCATAGGCAATGCTTTTTCTAAACTGGTTTTATTAGGAAACTCTGTCACATTTAACATGAGAGAAAATTCATATGACCTGATGCTACTAATCACATTATCAGTGCCTTGAGCAAATATAGAAAACAGAGGACCCTTTGGTTGTTAGGTGCTGCCTGTGAGTTCATACACCCAGCGATCCTATGTACAGCCGTGTGAAACAACGCCCATCCTCATATTGATCCTGATGTTTTAGCCCATTGTTGCAGCCATTGTGTCATTCTTTATCCAGCATCATTTCCTTCTCCAGGGACTGGTCTCTCCTGAGGACATCCCCAAAGCATGTGAGACAAAGTCTCTCCGTCCTTGGATCTAAGAAGCATTCTGATTCTATTTCTTTAAGAGAATTCTTTTAGCTGTCCTTGGTACTTTCAATAGTATCATTCAATGTTATTATCAACATCACAGTTCAAATGCATCAATTTTTCTCTGCTTTTCCTTATTCAATGTCTTAACTTTTGCATGCATATATGAGGCAATTGAAACTACCAGGCCTTGAGTCAGGTGCACTATTGTTCTCAAAGAAGCATCCTTGTTTTCAACATGTTAAGGGATCTTCTGCAGATGATTTACCAATTCAATGCCTCTTTGGATCTCTTGACTGCTATTTCCCTGAGCATTGATTGTGCTTCCATGAGGGAAAGCTGACAATGTCAGTCTTTCCTCTATTTATTGTATTTTCTCTATTTTCATGATGTGATTTTGATAATAATTGTGAAGATTTTTTGTTTTCATCATATCAAGTTGTAATTTATACTGAACTTCTCACAGAACCAACTTGCCCAGTTATCTTCATATCTTAGATTGTTAACAAACCTGCCTCCAATCCTTACATCACAGATATACTGGCTTTTTACTCAGCATAGAGATTAATAAGTAGAGTCAAGATGCACACTTGATTTTAGACCAGGCATTTAAACCTGAGGTTAAATCAGGCATTATCTGCCTGTTCTGCTCACACAACTGCTTCTTAGTCCATGATCGGGTTCTGGCATTCCTCTTCTCCTCAAGAGTGTTTGCTGTGATTGATGCAATCAAGTACTTTTGAAGAATCAATGGGAGTCAAGTAAATATCTTACTGATATTCTCTTCTTTCACACAAGATCCATCTGACATCAGCAATGATCTCTCTTATTCCAAGTCCTCTTCTGTTATGGCAGTGCCCTGTCAATGTACTTTTGCAACCATTAATGGGAAAATTTGAACAAAATTTTACTTGAATGAAACACCAATGAAATTGTTATATAATTTAAGTATTTTGTTGGGTCACCTTTGTTTGGAAAAGGTACAAATATGTATCTCTTCCAGTCAGTGATCCAACACATTTAGTTGTCTTCCAAATTTCCTGCCAAAGACAAGGACCTTCTTCCATTGTTTTATCAACGTGTTGACATCCTTCACTTGGTCTGCCATCAATTCCTATAGCCTTGTTTTTGGTGAACACTTGCAGTCTGCCTTAAATTTCTCTGAGAACCATTAGTTCCTATTTGTGTGGTTGAATGTCAACTGGTTCTGTTTGGTACAATGACTCTGAATATTCTTTCATCTTCTTTTGATGTTCACTGCATCATTCCATATTTTGCTCATATAATCTTTCAATATGGGAACTCAAGATTTGCACTATTTTGTGAGGTCTTTCAGTTTAAAATGTGCTAAGCTTGTTCTTTTTGGTATTTTAAATATAGGTTCTTGCACATTTCATTTTAATTTTTCCACATTGACTTCTGCCCTTTGAAATTTTCTGTTCAGGTCTTTGACTTCATTATTTCTTCCATATGTCAGAGTTACCCTAAAATTCAGATCAAATTTCAAAGTCTCTTTTGACATTTATTGGATCTTTTCTTTCTTTTCTATCTTTTTAATGGATTTTTTCTGCTTGGTATGATGTCCCTAATGCCATCCCACAGTTCATCAAGTCTTAAGTCATTAGTGTTTTATGCATCAAATATGTCCTTGAGATAGTCTTCAACTTTGGGTGGAATATACTCAAAGTTCTGCTTTTGCTCTTGTGGACATTTGAAATTTTCTTCAGTTTGCGTGCAGATATGAGCAACTGATGGTCCATCTGACTGTCAGCACCTGGTCTGATTTCAGTTGCTGATGTTGAGCTTTTCCATCCTCTCTTCCCATATATTTGACTTCTATGTTCCCATGTATAGTTTACCTGTGTGTGCTGTTGGAAAAAGTTATTTTCAGTAGAGGTCATTATTCTTGCAAAATTCTATCATGTGTTCTCAACTTAATTTCTACCACTAGCCCTGTTTTCCAATTATTGTTCCTGTCTATTTATACTTTTTTATTGCAATTGTCCATAATTATAAATTCATCCTGGCTGTATATTTGATCAATTCTAGACTGAAGACATTGGTAGATTTCTTTAGCTCCATCATTATTAGCTTTACTGTTTGGTGCATAAATTTGAGTCATAGTTATTGGATTTCCTTGGATTGCATGTATACATTAGGCTATCAGAGACAGCATTGCATTCCTTGAAATGTCCTTTTTTATTATGAATGTAGATGATCTCCTGATTTTATATAATACAAAATGAATATATATAGCTGTATATAGCACAAATATGATAAAAAGTAACTGAACTACATTTAAGGACATGGCCTTAGTTAGATATATGAGAAGTAAGAGTCAGGAAGGGAATGTAATCCTGAGGCCCATCCATTGATGCTGCTGTTCAGTGCCATCGAGCTGGTTCCGACTGCACAATAGGAGATACACTGCCTGCTTCTGCTCCATCTTCACAAGTGTTTTCATGCTTGAGCCCAGAGCTGCATTTATAGATTGCATGCAGCATAAATGCATCCATTTAAAGATGGTCTCAAAATCCACAAGCCTAGGTTGAAGTATTCTATGCTGCAGGAAATTGTGATATATTACAAGGCAGTAAACTCATCGCCTCAAAGAAATTATCAGCATGTTTCATAAATAAACCAAATTTTAATGCATACTGAAATTCAATTGTAAAATCATATAAAGTGGTTAGGATTTTGGAATTTTGCTACTGTTCTTAGCAATCTATTTAACTAGGCAGTCATACTCACTGCCATGGGATCTGACTCAGTGATCTTGGAGGGCAAAGAAGAAGTGTCCCTGTGGGTTTCTGTGACTGTAACTTTTATGGGAGTAGATAGCCTCCTCTTTCTCCACAGAGTGACTGATTTCAAACTGCTGACTCTGGTGTTAGCAGCCCAATTCCTAACCATCACACCCACTAGTTGGTTGCTGAATTAGAAGGGAACCCAAGACCCATCAATAGGTGAAGCCACATCCTCTTACAGAGGGGTTTTGAGGAGGAGATGAGCCAGTTAAGATACAGGGTAGTAGCAATGAAATATGCAAATTTATCAAATGCTACCTCCCACCCACTATCATGACCCCAATTCTACCACATAAATCCAGCTAGACCAGGAGATGTACAGAGAAGTTGGAAACATGGGAAATTTAGGATAGATGATCCATCAAGACTAGTAATAGGAGCGGTAATACCAGAAGGGTGGAGGGATGGAGGAATAGAAAGGAATAGAAAGGAGGGATCTACATGTAGCCTCCTCTCTGGGACACAGACAATAGGGAAGTGAGTGTTGGGGCACATCGGACAGTGTACAGTGTGAAAATAATAACAACTTGTAAATTACTAAGGGTTCATGGGGGAGAGGGAGGAAGGAAGGGAAATATAGGGAGCTCATACTGGGGGCCTGGATGGAGGAAGGATGTTTTGAGAGTGATGATGGCAATAAGCGTGTAAATGTGGCCTGCATGCAATCTATATACGTATGTATTATGATGGGAGTTGTATGAGTCCCCAATAAAATGATTCATTCAAAAAAAAAAAGGAAGGAGGGGGAAGGAGGGAGAAGGAGGAGCTTAAACCAGGGACTCAAGTGGAAAATATTTCGAAATGAATATGGTAATATGTGTACAAATATGCTTGATACAAATGATGTATTGAACGTTATAAGAGCTATAAGAGCCCCCAATAAAATAATTGGGAAATAATAACAAAAAAGAAGTAACATCAATGCAAGCTGAAAGATAAGCATCAATATATAAGTTAATATTTATTGTTCTTATATTGATGCTACTTCTATAAATAGATATAAAAAGATAACATATATTGCCTGACACATAATATGTCTTACTTCTTTATAGCATCCTTTTCTTCCTGCTCTACATTTTTCGACTTTTAAGCCATGTATCCTATGTAAAAATAACAATCTATAGTCCTAATATACAGCCCCTTTCTCACACCATTTTCATTGAAAAACTCTAGTTAGAATTTTAAGGATCAGATGTCTAAAAGCATGTTAGCCAACTTTTGTGAGATAGATACTTAGTCCTTTGGAATTAATATGCCAAGCTATGAGATCTATCTTCTAGAAAGTTTTATAATAGAAATCAAGTGAATAGTCATTCCCCAGAGTAAAGATTCTGGGATGTTGAGAATAGTGGGGGCTGAAAAAGACGGAGCCAGAAGCAGGAAAATTAAAAAGGCCTGTGTTGTCCATCATGGAGAGAATTGTTACTTTCTATATTAGAAAAGAACATAAGAGTGAGAATTACCTGAGAGAATACAGAAACAAGAATTGCTTCCAGGCACCAGGAAACCCGAGATGAGGTCACATATCTTTAGCTTGTTTACACTCAGAGACTTTCTCATAAGCACAAACCTATAATTAGCTTCTCTACAATAAACCTGTGTGGTAGACCACAGCCAGACCTGTGTTGATAAAAAATTTCAAACTAAATATGAAATGGTAAGTTTGTAATCTTCACATAAACAGGGTCTACTGTTGTGCACAAATAAAAACTCAGAAATTACACGAGATCCAGAAAATATGAGCTACCATCCTGAACTTCCTCAAGATCCACTGAAGAGGCAGTAATATTAGGAAGCACCACCACTTATCTGCCCAGTTTTTGTGCAGTGGTGGCTAGCGTGTTGCTGTGCTGCTGGGCATGATGAAACCAGCACTTAAGATATCACTGTTATCCTGGTAGATAGTCTTCAATGGAACATTAAAAAAAAAAACAGTCATGACTGAGCCCTGGTGGCACAGTGGTTGAGTGCGGGACTGTGGCCCATTGGCTTGACAGTTCAAATCCAGCAGCAGCTCTCTGGGAGCAAGGCTGGGTAGCTTTCACGACCACCAGAGGGCAGTGATATCCCCCCTTCCCACACACACAAAAAAAAACAGTCACATGAAATCCTCATGTACAGCAATGGAACCTTGTCTGAGATCCCACCAGAACACGGTACCTGGGTTTGCCAGGCATTCAAAGTAACATCAGGGAAGAGCTGCCTTCTCCAAATAGAGTTACCCTTAATGGAATGGATGAAGTGAAGCTAAAATTGATGCATATTCAAGAACAAATTTCAGATTCTCTTTTGAAATTGTTTTTGGTCATCTCTTTAGGTTCTGTGATTTTAATAATCTTCTGGTTTCTTTCTGAATAATATTTTTGGTGCCATTCCACAACTCTTTGACCATTACTGTTCAATGAGTCCAATCTCTTCTTGAGGTGGTCTCTGAATTTAGGTGAGATAGATTCAAGGTCACACTTTTACTCTTGTGGATTGGTTTCAGATAGACATTTGGAAAGAAAAAATAAAGTACTATAATGAAATGTGACAAGAGTTGGAGTTTGAGTAAATGAAGTTATTAGCATATTCTTCATATCTCAAACTCAAACTAAAGAAATATAATTCAAGTCTTGATTTGCAAAATTGAAGGCTGTCCTGGCTAAAACTCTGGATGATATAGGAAGCATAGAAAGAAGCTGGAAGTGTCCCAGAGTCACTATAACAAAAAGGAATCAGTCAACATTAGAACATTGCAGATGTAGTACACCTCCAAGAGCCTAGGGTATGGATGAGAGAAGTCCATGTCACACTCATGACATTCCAGGCAAAAACGCTTCAGAAATATCAATGCAGAAGTTTCAATGGAAAGTCAAAACACTGCAAGTTCTCCAAAGGCTATGTTGGACAACTGAGTGGACATGCATATTTGTGCCCATTCTAGAGATAGATGATCCAACAGAATGCATAAATCATTAATTAAAACCCTAGTATTACACAGATATGAAATTTTGTTTAATATCCTTCAATAAAGGTTACAGCAGTACATTAAAAATAAAACTTTTAGAATCCAAGCTGATTCAGAAGGGGATATGACATGAGAAAAAGCATCACCAAGTCAGATGGATCTTGGCTGAAAACAAGAGAGATGCTTACTTATGTTTTATTGATCATGCAAAGGCATTTTTACTGTGTGGGTCGTAACAAACTATGGATAACATTGTGAAAAAATAGTAATTTCAGAACATTTCCTTATACGCATATAGAATGTGTTCATAGATTATGAGGCAGTCTCTAGCCGAGAAGACAAGTGTAATTCGTGGTTTACAATCATGAAAATGTGTGTCAGCGTTATATTTTTCTGTCATATTTACTCAATCTCTATGCTGAGTAAATAATCCAAGAAACTGAAGGATATAAAGAATAACACAGCATCAGTATTATAACCTGTGCTATATACATCTTAACCTGTGAAATACAGATAACACAACCCTACTTGGTGAAGGATAAGAGGCCTTAAAGCACTTATTGATGAAGAACAAAGAATAAAGCCTTCAGTGTGGATTACAACTTAGCCTAAAGAAAAAAAAATCTCACCACTAGATGAACAGACAGTTCAATAAACAGAGAAAAGAAAAGCATTTTTGGAGATTGCATATTTTTTAAATCTACAATCACAAATATGGCAGACAAGAAGTCTAAGAATATATCGTATTGAGCATATCTGTTGCAACAGACCTCTTTAAATTCTTCAAAAATAAAAATGCTTGAAGACTAAGGTATGCATGGACCTAGCTATGGCATTTTGATCATCTCCTATGCCATGGAAGCTTGAAAAGTGAAAGACCAGTGAAAACTTGTTGCTTTCAAATTAAGGGGTTGGTGAAGATTATTGAATATATCATGGACTATCAAAGAATGAAACTATCTGCCTTGGAAAAAGTATAACCAGACTGTGCATAGAAGAGATAATGACAAGAATTCAACTTATGGACTTCGGACATGTTATCAGGAGGGTAGTCCCTGGAGAAAGCCATAACCTTTAGTCAAGTTGAGGGTCACTGAGAAAGGGGAAGAACTTCAGCAATGAGCTGGATTGGCTCAGTGACTTCAATAATAGTGTCAGGCATATTAATATTCATGAGACCAGCGCAGGACTAGGCAGTGTTTTATTCTATTAAAACAGTATCAGTCAAATTGGTCTTGATATTACCTAACAATGTTGGCAAGTAATTTTCTGCAGAATAGTGTTAGCACTGCATCCACAGTTAAAACAAAACTTATGGAATATCTGAAAGAGGTATGCATCATATACTCTTCTCATTGGTTCACTTTTTTAAAGGTCATTTTACTGGGGACTTGTACATAGCTTTTTGCAATACATAAATACATATACTGTGCCAAGCACCTTCACATGCCTACTGCCGTCATCATTCTCCAAATATCTGTTTTTCCACTTGAGCCCTTGATATCAGCTTCTCATCCTTTCACCTCCATCCTTGCTCCCCTCCCCCACCAACCCTCAATATTTTATAAGTTATTATCGTTTTGTCATATATTACACTGCCCAACATCTCCCCTCACCCACTTCTCTGATGTCTCTCCTCCAGATAGGAGGTTGTGTGTAGATCTTTTTAATGCTTATTTATGTGCTTAATAAACATTTATAAGACTAAATTCAAACGAAATTGCCAGCTTTTAAATCTGAACTACGTTGCCACCTGAAGGAGCATTTTCATACTCAAAAGTCATCTAGAAACAAATGAATATGGCAGTAAAGTATGATTACTCTAACTGAATGAAAAATCATAAAAATAAAACTATGGTGACCCATAATGAAAATAAAATGAAAACTGCAGATGTAAACTTGGAAATATTGTACACAAATTTAGGAAATTAGATGATTATTTTATGTAGAAAAGGCACATCTTGAAATTAAAACATAGCTGATAAACTGGAAAAATATCTCAAACACATATTTTTAAAATTCTTTTATTGGGGGCTCATACAACTTTTCTCCTAACCCATACATAAGTCCATTGTATGTCAAGCACACCTGTACAACCACTGCCCTCATCATTATCATAACATTTGCTTTCTATCTAAGCTCTTGGTATCAGCTCCTTATGTTTCCCCTCCCTCCCTGGTTGCCCCACCAATAAACCTTTGATAATTTATAAATTATTATTATTTTGTCACATCTTACATGGTCCAATGTCTCAACCTTATGAGTAATAAAGGACCCTTGACATGGGGAACGCTGTGAAAGGTATAATCAGGTTGTCAGCAGTGTCGGCTTTACTGTATGAACCAGGACAGGCTACTCTGGTCCTGCTTTTCAGTCTTCAAAATTAAAATTCTCTCACACACACAAAAAAGGCAAATATTTTATGCTATTAATATAGTTAAGAAACCCTGGTGGCAAACAAAAAAAGAAATCCTGGTGGCATAATGTTTCCTTGTTGGGCTGCTAGTGCAAAGGCAGCAATTGGAAACTACCAGTTGCAACTCAAAAGAAAGATGAGGCTTTCTGTTCCAGAAAAGCATTAAATTTCCCACACCCACAGAGGCAGTTCTACCCTGTCCTATAAGATCTCTGTGAGCTGGAACAGATGCCAAGGCAGCGAGTTTGACCTCAATGAGGTCAATGAGCATAGGTGATAGGAGAATTTGGTTTAGTTTTCCCATGACTATATTCTATTTATTGTATTAATCTTGAAACATATTTTCACGTCAGCTAAAAAACCACTCATTTGGAATTAGGCAGATTGGAGTAACTGGGGTATCTTTTCTCGTACTTTGAATGCTAGAAATGAAGAAATGGTGAGCCACATAGTACAAAAGTCCATTTTCAATTGTAAAATGTTAGAATAAAAGTTCCCAGGCTTAGCTTCTGACTTGGCAGTGCTGTCCTGTGGGTGGGGCGGGAATAATACCTTTTTCTCCAATTGCCAACAGTACATTTGAAGTAATGACAAAGGCACCCTCATTGTCTGCCCAACCCAGATAGAAATAACATTATCTGTTTTATTTGTTGGATTAAGTATAAGCTACAAGGTGATTTTATAAATGGTAAAAAAGTTAAAACTGTAAAATCGATGAAATAGGCTCATGCAAAGGAGGCATAGATCCAAAATGAGACAATATGCTTTAAAATGTTTCACAAACCAAATCAATAGGATATTCATTTAAAACCCATAACGGACCAAGTCTGGGTATACTATCACAGGTTATAGTCTCTCATTTGCTACATATGTTGAAGTCATATCTCTCTCTAAAGAGATCATATACCCCTTTAGGGAAAGTAGCATCTTTTTTTGTACTGTTATATTGCCTACCAACAACTATGACCAATTTGTTCCCTTTTAAATGGTGTGAAACTCTTGAGAGAAGGGCAACCTTGATCTCAATATTGCTATTTGGATATGCAGACTAAACACCAACCGCTGCTTGCGGAATTGATTTAGACTCACAAAGACCCTAGAGAGTTTCCAAATTTTTTCCAAAGTTGTCATCTTGATGGAAGCCAGGGTTCTACTTTAGAATGGCTGCTGGGCTAAAACTACTGACCCTTCTATTAGCAGCCGATCCTTTTAACCAATCGCCACCAGGTGTCCTTCCTGTATGAATAACACAAATTCCTCATGATCTGACAGGCCATTGAGATAAGATGAATGGCTATGCATTATATGTATATACATGTTTCTTAGGAGTCTTGGTGATATTGTCGAGTAAGTGTTGGGCTATGTGGCAGTCACCCAATCTGTTGTCAATTCGAGGATTAAGAGTGTAGGAGTGGAGTCTAGCCTGTCAATCTGGGGATAGCCAATGAAAACTCCCTGTGGGTATGGCCTTCTCCTGGGAATTCTGGGAAATGTGCGAATTTCTTTTTAGAAGCAGAGACACTGTCCCTCTCAGTTTACTTCCATGGAGACTTTTTACTGACAAGGCTTACTTCCTGCAAGACTTTCCTGAGAAGCCACATGGAGCTACCTTAGTGCCCCGAGCTGAACAAGCCACATGGATGCAACCAGACCTCTGAAACCAGAGGAGCCCTGCCAGCACTGAGATGTTTACAACATCATTGGATCCAGAGATATTCTACTCATCTGGCTTGTGATTATCTTGGATTAGACTTAATTGGATGTGTTTGATGAGTCTGAAGAAGACTTTATAAACTGGTATCGGACACATGGGCTAATATTGGATTTATTACTTTGGACTGCATTGGGTTGGGATAGTTTCTTAATGTACAGTTGCTCTTGTGTATAAAACTCTTCCTAAAAAGACTCTTATACACATGAGTGTTTATGAATTTGTTTCTCTATTCTACCCAGACTAATACTACCTGTAATGTCAGCGGTTTAAAATCCACCAGTCAGATACTCCATGGGGAAAGATCAGACTTTTCTCTCTTTTGTGTGTGTGTGTGTGTGTGTGTGTGTCACATCACTTATGAACCTTTATAGTCTAAGAAATTCTACAACCTGTGATGCATATATTCATAACCTGTGAAATATAGGTCACTATAAGTAGGACTTGACTCAAAGTCAGGGGATTTGGTTAGTGGGTAACATTTATTTCATAATACGAAGGAAGTACTGACAAGCTTCTTCCCCAAATTAGCCAATTTAAATCCTGTGGAACACAACAGTTCTGTCAGCAGCACATCATGGAGAGACTGTGAGACCAGGCTAGCATTCTTTCAATTCTATATGGGGTACTGTGAGTCAAGGCTGACCATATGGCAAGTTATAGAAACAATAACAACATTATTTATTTATAACTTTTCCTTGATTTAGGTAGCCTATAATGTATACAAGTTTGCTGGGAAGCAATGCTCAGATTTCTGTACATCTTGGCAAGTGGGCTGTCGACAGCTCCATTTCTTGTTCTACATTATCTTTTGAGTGACATTGATATAGAAGATGGATTTGGCTAATAAAAATGTTATTTCCTTCCAAAAGAATGGACAGACTTGCATAGCTTCTTAGAAGGTAGTGCTTATTTTCCAAAACAAAGGGGAACATATTTCCTATAAAGTGAAACAATGATAATGTCTTCTTCCAGTGCAAAGATTATGCACACTTGGGTCCAGTGTACTCAGGGTTCTTCTACTGTCACAAAGTCTACTTTGTGTACATGTGTCAGATAATTCTGTAACTGTGGTGTCATAGGATTATGGCCTTACAACCAGAACAAAATGATCACAGTCAAATTCCTGATATTGCTGGGAACAATAGTCTGACATCCATCTTTGATGAGCAGTCTTGTATTTTTATTAGTAGGATAAAATTATTAAAGCTATCTTGCAAGTAGGGTAAAACTTCAGAACTTTCAGAGTTTTTGATATATCTTTTTAAATTTTCTATTTTGCTTACCATGAATTTGAGGTGATTTATGGAAATGTTTTACTCTTATGATTTTTAATCAGGTTCCTTGTATAACAATCAAAATCTTTTTCTCAAATGATGTGATAAAAAAAGCATATCTCAACAACAAAGAAATTTGCACCTAAATAAGGCAATTAAAATCATAGCTTGGGAAGATATTCTTCTAAACAGATGTTTGAAAGATTTCATTATGATGCCTGTTTAAGGAAAGAGGTTATGGGATTCCTTTTGCAATGATTAGAATTTAATTAAGTCAAGAGCAGAGTTGTACTTTAAAGGACTTCTACATATCTAATCTAGCCCTAAGAAAATATGAATTTGAGATGAGGACATTACTAATATTCAAAAATAGGAAGGTAGACAAAATGCTGGCAGAGTAGAAAAACGGCAGGCCAGAATTAGCACATGTTCTTCTCACAGAAACTATCATTAGGTTTTACCCACCGACTCTGATAATTATTACTTGAGAGAAATTGCCCGAAGGAAACAACGTTATCTCATGTATGATGTCACACTATCATTTAGAGTCTAAAAATAATTTTCTGATTTTTCTAGATATCAGGTTATTTAATAAAAAGAGGCCTAGCCTTAGGCATTTGAAATTGTGGTTTTGTTTTCCATTCTTTTCTAGCTACTATAACGCCAAATAGAACCCTAGTGACTTCGTAGTGTTTGGACTGTGATCCACAAAATCCAAAATTTGAAACCACCAGACTTTTTGTGGAAGAAGTCAACAGTTACATCTCAGAAACAGCGAAGCAATTCTACCCTGCCCTAGAGGATCACTCTGAGTGGGCAGCGACTCAATAGCAATGAGTGATAACACTGAACAGATGATGTAGGTCATTATATTTAATGTTCTCACTTTCAATATCTGAAAAGATTTCAAATTTTTCATGGAAACATCCCACAATCTTTTAACTGTAGTTTTTCTATTAGTTTTGGAAGCCCCTTGCATATTATTTTGGTTTTAAACAGAAACATATATTGGCATATATCTATTTATCCATACATAAAAGAAAACCACCAAGTGTCCAGTCATCTTTCATTCTTGGCAACCCATGCGCATCAGCGTGGTGCTGTGCTGCATGAGCCTGTCAGTGACGGGGATTTGGGAAGTACAAAGCCAACATACATTTGGGTAAACCCACACACTGATGAGCAGCTTGCTGTGTTAACCATTTGCACTAATGAATTACCACAAGCGAATCCATAAATTTGTATCTTTGGGGAAAATACTATATAATATTGAAATACTTTCTGTTAAAAATACCATATGTCTTTAGAAACAGTTTAGAAGTAGCTACTTAATGGAATATAATGATGATGGTTCTAAGAGAATTACAATATAAAGCAATAATAAATATAAAAATGAGAGGGAAGGGGTAATTTTTGGAAATTATATATTTAAATTTTTTTTAGTCTCTTTGTGACTCTGTACATATCTACCTGGAAGTTAAAGGAGATATATTACATTAATATGATTGGTTCAAGCTTTCTTAAATTTTTAACAATTTATTTTAACAGTTTAATTTGGATCAAACTCTAAGTTCCTTTGACTACCAGTTAACCATAAACCATTTGTGCTTCCAAAGATAAGATTTATGTAGATCATTCTTTAATGTGAACAAATTTTATACTTGCTTTGATTAATGATGGAATCAGTGGTATGACTTTTTATTCTTAGGTGAAAAAGACTACCTAATAGTTTCCACTTTTTGTCTCTGTGGTCATTCAGTTTATAATCCAGCTGTCTTGATGTGAACAGAGTGTGGCAGTCACTTAATCTGGTGTCAGATTGAGAAATTAGAGTGTAGGGTAGAGTCTAGCCTGTCCATCTGGAGCTAGCCAATGAGACATCTAGGTGACCATGACTTTCTTCTCTGAGAATTCTGGGAAAGGTGGTAACTCCTTCTTGGAGGTGGGAGACACTACCTTGCTCACTCTCTTGGAGACACTTGACAAGACTGGCTCCCTATTAGACATCCCCGAGGAGAGGCCACATGGACCTATCCTGATGTGGCTAGAAACCTGGACCTAGAGAAGCCACGTAGAGACTCCTTCCAGTGCTGAGATGTTTCTACCACCACTGACTGTGCACCCACTGGCCTGTGATCTTCCTGCATTCAGCATTATTGTATGACTTTCTTGAGTCTGAAGAGGACTTTATAGATTGCTGTCAGATATATGGGCTAAAATCAGATTTATGACCTTGGACTGCACTGGATTGGAATATTTTCTTAATGTACAGTTGCTCTTGTATATAAAACTTTTGCTTATACACATATGAATGTTATGAATTTGTTTCTTTTGTCTACCCAGACTAACACATAGACTAACACAGATGGAGACACTGAGT
Organism: Nesogale talazaci; assembly: GCA_004026705.1. Classification (NCBI taxonomy): domain Eukaryota; kingdom Metazoa; phylum Chordata; class Mammalia; order Afrosoricida; family Tenrecidae; genus Nesogale; species Nesogale talazaci. The sequence goes on from PVJH01016701.1 coordinate 45,383, forward strand.
TCTTAACATGCATAGACCACCACAATTAAATCCTCAGATATTAACTAGTGTCAACTGTGATCCCAGTGTGGACACGATCTTGGACCTTTAATAACCAGGTCCGGGAGATCTTGGACAATATTCACATAAGACATCCTAAGAGAGAAAAATTTACCCAGCTGACAACAGACAATTCCCAATATTGTGACAAAAATATTAAATGATATTTTTAAACTGCTACCATCATTTCAGGAAAATTGCATTTCTGATGTATATGAGAAAGGTTATTTTTTAAAAATTGTGTGTATGAGATTTAAAGTACTTTTAATTGGTTTGAAAAACTAATGCTTCCTCAATCTGAATCTGTATTATTTCAAAATTTGGCCAATTTTGGCCAATTTATATCCCACCAGATATAAATCATAATTTAGTTTCTGGTTTACCCAGAATAAAAGTTTTGACAGTACTTGTGATAAGCTAATCTCCTCTAAAGAATTGGTTAGAGTTTATATGTGATCAAAGCACCTTGGCTAGCTTGAATATTATATCAACATTTCTCTCTTCTCCCTCTCTCTCTCCTTTCTAGTTAAGCCACAGAAATTGAATATCTAGAAACTTCCCTACTCTGTAGCACCAGAGCACAAACTAGGATACTGTATTCTTGATCAGCCCAACCAATGTCCCATGACTCAAGATTTTAAAAGATGATTAAGTTACCTTCATGTAGGTACTTTGAAACATACACACACACACATGCAAATGCACACATAGTTATTAAATACAGTATCAGTGAAATATATGGGGTACTACTTTGTTGACAGAACATTTTAAAGGATAACTAGTCATAGTGAAACCAATCAGACGCGAGCAAACCATGAACTGCTACCTTTAATAGACTTTTCTCTTGCATCATGAATCAATTTTTCTACTTTTTCAATTGCCAACATCTTCATAAATTCAGTTAAAATTCAAAATTACATTTTTAACCTGAGTTATTATTTTTCCTTTCTTGATAAATACATCGTACAAAATTTGGAATAAAATTTCATTTTAAACATCTTTAACAATTGAATTACAAATTGGTACATTAAAAAAAGAATTAACCAGCAGCATCCATCAATATTACTTGCTCATAGTGATGCATAAAAGAATAATATAACCATGTAGAACTAATTAAATGTAACAGCAAACATTCCAATAAGGGAGCAGTGTATAACTACCATAAACATATTAAATGCGTATCATTATTGGGAAGTTAAATAAATTGGGAAGTTAAAGTTGTGAAACATCAAATTCATAGCAATGAAATACACTAATTTACTTTCCATTATACAGTCAAAATCTTTCCTGAAAATTTGAGTAAGAGAACTGTATATGACAGCAAGTTCCCTCAAAGTAACTCTTTGAGTGTTGAGATGACTAGGGAGGTAAAGGTAAGAAAAAAATTCTAGTCTTCCTTTATCCCTAAGAAAACTAAGACATTTTCCACTACCTATGAGTTCATGGCTGAATAGTAAAATTTTATTGTCACTAGAATGATATCTAGCATAGACAAATGAATATTTCTTGATTAATAAAATTAGTTGTAGTTGATTAAAATTACTTAATATCACCCTTTTAGCTGTGTTCTCATTTGCCACATCCGTTTTGTGATGCATTATTACGTTTAGTCTCTGTGGTCATGATGCCATTTTGGGGGGCAGGGGGGCAGTTTCAGGATAATGGTGGGATGCATCGGTAACCACACTTGACTGAATGATGAGATTGAAGTCACTATCCTTTGTTTTTCCTGGAGGTATGGTTAACTCAAAGGCAGAAGCCATGTCTATAAAACCCTACAGCTTTCTGTCAGAGCTTTGACAGAAGAAAGAAAATCTGCTCTGACTTTTGGACATTTTGAATCCTGGTTTTGGATGCTGCATTTGTTTTGTTCCTGCCTACCCTTCAGGTTAGGATAGTACCAAATCCCAAACCATGTGAGACATTTCCTTAAAGCTTTATACGTTTCTGTGAGATGGCACAATGAGAATGCAGAGACATAGGGGGATACATTCAAGAAAGGAGTGGAAGAAAAGTGAAGAGGATTAACGTCATTAAAGAGTGGGAAATTTGGGAAATCTTTAATCTCTAATTTGATTAGATTTCACACACATAATGTCTATTCTGTTATTAATTCTTCCAAAAGACATTATTACCACATATACCTTATCATTTTTTCCCAGTTGCCGTCTAGTGGTTTCCAAGTTTGGTGACCCCTAGACATCGGAGTGGAAGTGAATGAACTCCCTAGGTGTTCACTGTGGATTGCACATTGGGCTGCTAATTGTGAGGGTAGCAGTTCAAATTTCTAGCCTACTCTTGGAAGGTTTCTACTCCTTTAAAGCGTTACGATCCTGGAAATCAACAGGGGTACGTCTTCCTCAGGGTAGCAACAAATCAGAATTGATTTGATGGTAGTCAGTAAATGTTCTTAATTGCACCACAAAAAGAACTCAACCCAGACAGCATCCTGGATTATAAAGAAAAAACAAATTCACTACAATTGAGCTGATTCCAAATAGTAACATTCTAAGAGAAAAGATGAATATTGTCACCAAGTTTACCTTGTTCAGATCCACAATCAAGGTTTATGGATGCAGCAGGTAGGAGATTGAAATTGCCTCAGGAAATCTGCTAGATAAGACCAATTTTCAGAATTAAAAGGTAAACATGTCACTTTGAGGACTAAGGTGTATATGATCCAAGCCATGCTATTTTCTCTCTTTTTTTCTTACAAAATTCTTTTGGCACTTGTTCCACACATCACATGATTCACTAGTTCAATTATATCAAGAAGAGTTGTTTAGACATTATCACAATCAATTTTAGAACATTCACCTTCACCAACTGTTGCCAAGGTATTTTATTTCCACCCTTTTTATTATAAATCATTTTATCAGGGGCTCTTACAGCTCATATAACAATCCATATACATCAATTGTATTAAGCACATTTATACATATGTTGCCAATATCATATTCAAAACATTATCACTCTGCTTGAGCCCTTACTATCAGCTCCTCTTTTTCCCTCCCTGCTCACCCCTCCCACTCACATAAACCCTTGATAAATTAAAAAGTATTTTCTTTTTTTTTTTTTTGCTATAAAGTATTTTCAAACTGAAAATGTCCTCTGCCAACCTTCACCCAAGTGTCTGTTCTATGACCCCCTCGGTGAGTGAGGGAGTGTTGTGGAGGTTGGTTAATATGTGTATCATTGTGATCAGTTTCCCCTTTCTTATCCTTCTCCCCACCTTTCCAGGACACTCATGCTATCTCCTATTCCCTTTACTGTTCCTGAAGTGTTTATCTGTCCTGGATTCTACGTGTCAAGAGCTCTTATTTGTACCAATTTACATGCTCCAGTCTAGTCAGACTTTTAAGGTAAAATCAAGGTCATGGTAGTGGGGGTAGGAAACATTCAAGAACCTGAGGAGTGTTGTGTGTTTCGTTGGTGCTATACTTACTGCATTCTGGCTGAGTCATTCCTTTCTGGTGACCCTTCTGTGAAAGGATATCCAATCAATTACAAACAAGCTTTTGGTCTCCACTCTGAAACACCTCCTTCACATTGATATGTTATTTACTTTGGGTCTTTTGATGCCTGATACCCGAGCCCCCTGGAAAGCTCATGATTACACAGGCTGGTGTGCTTCTTTTGAGTTTGTTGCTTTCCTCCTAGATGGAAGCTTGTTTAACTTCAAACCATTAAGACCCCAGATGAAATAGCTTGTAATAGTTGGGGCCCAACAGCTTTCTTCACCACATTTGCTTAAGCACTCATTTTGTCTTTAGTGATTGTGTTGGGAAGGTGAGCATCACATAATGCTAAGTTGTTATAAGAAAGGGTTCTTGCATTGATGGAGGACTTGAGTAAAGGTCCAATGTCCACCTGCCACCTTAATACTTAACAAATAAATATATGTACATAGACCTATATCCCTATTGTTATATATTAATATATTTACATATGTACATGCCTACATTCACACTCCTATAAATATATTTTGCCTCCTACTTTTTTCCTCTATTTCCTTTTACATTCTTCCTGTCCCACAACAATTTTTAAACTTCACTCAGCTCTCAGTAATTCCTCCCAGCTATAGTCCACTTGATCAAGCCCCACCAGGCATTCTACTCCTTTCTCACCATTGATTTTAGATCACTCGCTGTTTCCTTGTCCCTGGGTTGGTTTGCTCCCCCTCCTTTTTCTCCACTTCCTCCCCTCCCATATCTCCACCACAACTGTTGGTCCCATTTTTTTCTCCCCATTATTGAAAAAATCCTGTGCAGTTTATATAGATAGATGTGAAAAGAAAAAGAAGCCTATAAATTGTTTCATGTCTGTCTGCTGATCCTTAAGAATGTTTTCCAATAGGGTCTGA